>CAKNXH010058547.1:9595-44505 GCA_932178445.1 Andricus quercusramuli | reverse complement strand
ATACTCAGCCTTTCGTCTCATAGGTCTCTACTAAGCACCCCTATATAAACTAGGGAAGCCTGATATATCCTGCACTGTTAAAAATGTTTGGAATTCTCCAACACTTCTACAATGCAAGCGTAAGGCAAAATTGCAAACACGGTATTGGAATGCCGAAATTACAATACAAGTATTGTAGCGCTTATAAGTCGACAATTGTGCGCATGCGCCTCATCCGACCCATGTATCGCTGCATGATCCGTTGCATTTGAAAACTACAACATTATGTATTGTAGCTTTACCCTACATTTCGGAAATAAACTTCCAGTACATTTAATGGAAGTTTTATGCGGAAATTTTGAGCAGTGTAGGGTTCTGCTACGCAGTCCGTCTCACTACAGGATTCACTGCGCAGCGTTATTCAGCACGAAAGTGAACTGCGCAGCTCTGTGTCTTATAAATACCTAGTACGTATCCCTGTTTATCGTCGGTATCTACTGCGCAGCCTTTCTCGACATATGTCTCTATTGCGCAGTCCTGTGCAATACATGACACTAATATGACGCTTTATACTACATAAATACCTACTGCACAGCTTTATGTTCTATAGATACCAGCTGCGAATCCATGTATATCGTAGGTATATACTGCACAGCCTTTCATACCACATATCCCCACTGCGCAGCCAAATTCACCGTAAAAGTATACTGCTCGACTCTATGTCTCATAAATAACCACTTCGCAGATAAATATCCTATAAATACCTTCTGCACATCCCGTCATATCTTAGATATTTACAGCGCAGCCTAATTTATCACAAAAGTGTACTGCGAAGCTCTATACTACATAAATACCTACTGCGCAGCTCTATGTCTCACAAATGCGTAATGCTCCGCTCTGTGCCTCACAAATACCTACTGCACAGCTCTATGCCTCATAAATATCTACCGGGCATCTTCACGTATCGTAGGTATCTACTGCGCAGCCTTAACTACTATATGTCTCTATTATGCAGCTCTGACCACTGCAGGGCTCCACTACGCAGCATGATAAACCACAACAGTGTACGGCGCAGCTTGGTGTTTCACATATCTCTACTGCGCACCCCTGTATATTTTAGGGCATAACCGCGCAGTCTTACGTACAATATATGTATACTGCGCAGCTCTAAGCACTACCAAATTCCACTGCGCATTCTTACATATCACAAAATTCTACTGTTTTATACATAATATGTCTCTAGTGCGCATACCTGAGTACTTCAGGGCTCTACTGCGCAGCCTAGATTACAACAAAACTGTACTGCGTAACTATATGTCCCATAAGCAAATACTGCGCATCTCTATGTTTCATAAATACCTACTCTGCATCCTTACATATCGCATGTATTTACTGCGCAGCCCCCCAGAACGATGCCAACCCTCTTTGTCACTCTTTTGTATTCCCACTCTTTGACCATGAAATTCCTAGACTTATTATGTACTCTAGGGATTTGTGATACAATTTTTATGTGCTGATATTAGAAAGTATTTTCAAGAAAATATAAAAAATAACTCAACTACAATATACAATTCTTACATGTATTTCAGCGATGTAGTTGAGGTATTTTGGGTCCAGCTTTGGCGTAAGGTCGTGCATATGCATAAATGCTTGCATATCAATTCTTCAATTCCGTGATTCCAGTATCTTCATAACCGAATTGTTATAAGTACACCTTACATAGTTGCAAATCGCAAGGATCCTCTCCGTAAAATGTTCAGGAATCACGAGATGATTGGCAAGTGAGCGTTCCTTCACAAAGCCGCGGAGCAAGCTGCCGAGACCCTTGATCTGAATTTTAACATCAGAAGCAAGGAAAGTGCATTAGTCCATCTGGATGCTTCACTTCTGAGAGCTGGAGTGAAGAAAGCAGAGGTTGAAAAATGTCACCAACAGCTACTCGACAAGCATATGCACGGAAACTTTTTCAGAAATGTAGAAAAGCAGACCTTGTCGAAGGAGCAAACTTTTGATTTCCTCAAATCATCAGGGCTCAATTCAGGTACAGAGGTTTTATTTTTGGATTCCAGGACGATGTCATTTCCACCTTAGCATACCGTGCCCGCATATTACGTCTCAAAGTTTCCAGCGATAGGTGCAGAGCGTGTCATGAACACGTACTGTCCACGTATCCCACACACGCGGGAACGACGTATCTCTACAGACATAATGCGGTCCTGAGAGTCTATGTTTCTCTCACGGTGCACAGTGGGGGAAAAAGTACATTTTTTGGTTCAAAATAGCGAGCAATAAACAAAAAATTTGTTACTAAACAAATAATTTGTTAAAAGTTCATTTTCGCGATTTTCATTATTTTCATATTATTTTTCCTCATCTTGTAAGTAATTCATCGCATGACATCACTATGATGGAAAAATTTCGTATTTAAATAATAAATAACAATAATATAAACAAATTATATTGAAAAATGTGCACTTTGGGTGTGTTTTGGAGAAAAACACCGTTTTTTCGGTCTGTACTTATAATTAGGTAACTCGAGGCAGTTTTAATACAAGAGACAACTGAACAATAATATTTATAATTTTTATAAAAAAATGTTATAACAAATAAAGAAAGGCTGGAATAAGTATTTTGTCATTATCAATTGAGTAAAACATTCCTCAATTGCCTCAATTTCCCAGTGCAACGATACTAAAGGTTAATTCAATAGTAAAAATTAAACAAAAAAATTTGTTAATAGACAAATTATTTGTTAGAAGTTAATTTTCTCACATTTTTATCTTTTTTATATTATTCTTTCTTATCTTGTGACTAATTCATCTCATAACAAATGAAAGTCGGGACACTCATGAGTCTGATGAAAGTTTTTCTCCGAGAGTTGATAAGCTAAATCACATACATTATGGTATGCGGCTTCACCCAGGCATTATTTCATCTCCCTGTGCTAAATGTTCATGATGATTCTTGCCCATCTCTTAACAATCGTGAACTGATATCATTTTATACTATTACGTAGGTCCTAATAATTGAAATTGCGTTAAAGCTTAATGGTTGCTGATCTTCATTTGTTAGTTTTGTGGCGTAACAAATGACAGTCTCATTGATCTGAAGTTAGGCAAAGAAAATAACGCATGCTTTTCTTTATCTGCTTATTTTTCATTCTCATATGTTCTGAGCCATTTAGTTTCCAGTATTTTTCATTCTTTCTGTGTATGTATACATATAATTAAGAAATGATTTCTATTAGAGTGCCGAATAAGATTCTAAGTGATATGTTAATCGCAAGTACTAGAGGAGAAGGTGGTATCATGGACACTGCTTTTATTATGGACCCCTTCAATATCTACTCTGTACAGAGGTGCAGACCCGCGGGAAAGTTGTGAACTACAACTGCCTGATCACTTTTGTAGATGTTTTAGGGTTTTTCCTCAGTCCCATCCTGAATGGTGTCAATTGAAGCCATTTTGTGTATTTCATGTTTTCAAACTTTTTCCAAGGCGAGTAAGAATAGAAATTTCGCTTATTTATGACTATTTTTGGTAAAAACTAACTCAAGTGCCTTATTCTGAATGAGTTGAAGTTTCTTTTAAGCTAGTTAGATGCAGCATTTCATCTGTCGCAATATGTGGAAAGTGAGTTTGTATCCAAGATGGCGTAGTTGATATTATGGCCCCCAAGCATGCTGAGATTATGGACCCTGGGTCGATATTACTAACTGCTGGACCAGGAAACCGGGAAAAACAAGAAATGACCGAGAATTTCATGAGACTGTTTATACAAAATCAATGATTATAAATTAAATATTCAAAACTAAAAAAAGTAAGATTTGAAGTTTCCCATTTCAATTATTCTATTTAAAGAATTTTAATTTTTAAGTAAAATTATTGAATTTTGATGTATGAATAAACATTGAACACCTATTATTCCTAGAAACAATTCGAGTAAGTTGAAGAGATAGAGGGTTAGGTTTGAAAGCAGCTTTAAGCTGTACCTTGCCCTGTGGGTTCTTATGTTAACTCTGTCTGCCATGTACATATCCTTCTTGTTACGAACTCAATACAGATTTTATTATATTAGAAGTTGTAGGCTCCGGAAGCTCCGATCATGATTCCTTAAAGAAACCAATCCCAAAGCTACTGGAACGTGTACGTCATCCGCTTCTGCTCCTTCTGTCCTAGAAGGTAAGCAAGAGCGGGAAATTTACGCGTGATAACATCGGGCAACACTGTTCCCTGGAGTCAGGTCTCTAGCCGCGGATGACCTTACGCGGCAGACAAGACAGTTGGAGATGAAGGTTTCACCTCTGGATACTTTTTTAGAGCTACCAATCTTTGTAGAATTTAAGAGGAACAGTGTTGACGGACCAGATGGAGTGATCCCAGGAGAACAGCCTTTTGCATCCGGTTCGCGATGGAATGAGCCAGACGCTGGCAAGCCGGAATCTTGTTGAGTTGGCTAATAAATGAAGTTTTCATGCCTCCAAGACAGCCGATTATGAGAATTATAAGATGGACTTTGTAGCCTTGGTACAGCCTACTCAGCTCGAAAAGAAGTGATTGATATTTTGCCCGTTTTTCTCCCTCCTTTGCCGTGATATTACCATCGGCTGGTGCAGAGAATTCAATCACGTAAATGATCTTGTTCTTCAGATCTTGGAGGACAATGTCAGGCTTCGTAGCACTGATACGTTGAGTGGTGGAGAATGAGAAATTCCAGTAGATCTTACACTGATCATTCTCCACAACTGACTCGAGTTCCCCCTGGGCGTATGGCAAGACGGGCAATAGATCAACACAATAGAAATGCCTAAGATGGTAATATATCACTTCTAGAGCTGCATTGTGTCTCTCTATGTACGCGCAGCGTGCATATTTAGAGCATCCACTGAGAACATGTCCAAGTGTTTCGGGCTCTTGCTTGCACGCTCGGCAGTTGGTATCGCGTACAGGTACATTCATTATGCGCTCGCGGTAAAGTAAGGTGTCTATGACGCCGTCTTGACAGGCAAAAAGAAATCCCTCGGTCTCCGATCTCAATCCAGCAGACTTGAGAAACATGTTGGACAGGCCCATCGAGAGCTCTTCTCTACGTAGGATGCCGTAGAACTTACCATGGAGGGGTTTCTCAGCATGTTCTTTTAGTAGGAGCGTATGTTCTGCTTCCTGTATACGACTTTTGAGCACCAGAGGTGTTAGTGATGCTAGGCCATGTGTAATGTCGCTGGAATTAAATGGGAGGTCAAGCTCCTCTGCGGCCCTATCTGCTGCATGGTATAGAAACACCGCAGCATTGGCGACTTCATGTTGATGTACAAGTCGCATAAGGGAATCCGTGCTTTTTAGAACTAAGCAGGCTGTAGCCAGAACCGTTCTTCGATGAAGACACTCTAAGCTTAGCAATCCTCTACCCCCTTTATCGCGAGGGAGATATATTCGAGGAACCGGAAGATCTAGGATGAAGACTTTGTTGTATTGTCATCATCTTGCGTGTGCTTCGATCAAGTTGTTTCAACTCATCGACGTTCCATTTCACTGCACCAAACGTGTAGAGCAGTACAGGAACCGGCCAGCATATTGGTCGCCTGGATCTTATTCTTTCCAGATAATTCGGAAGCCCAAATTTTTCTGAGAATGTGGCGATACCTTTTTCCAAGGGCCGTTTTGAAGTTATGCACATTTTGGGTTTCCGCTTGCGGTATTCCAAGATATGTATATGTTTCTCCAATACCAAGATATTGAATGGTATTTCCGCCTATTAGTTGAACATCCTGATCGTCACTGGATGATGTAGTTTCTAGTCTTCCTTGGTGTAGGTGGTCGCAAGCACACTTGTCCAGTCCGAAGCTCATGCCAATCGCTTTAGAATACCTATTTACCGCATCTACAAGGATGTTAAGGTGGCGTAGGGATGTGGCGACCCCATCGCCCGAGAGCTCCTGCTCTCGCATTCAGCCGCGTTGCTTTGGGCTACCTCCCCAATGCAACGAATTATGCGGTTACGACACAAGTATCGCGCAGTGCCACCCACAATAGGCCTCTCTCGGATGGAGGCCATGGTTCAGTTGGGAGTGGCAATAGGAACGAACCGAGGCGACGACCAGGCAATGACCCAGGAGCTCTTATTTATTATTATTATTATTATTATTATTATTATTTAGAAGTTCTGAAAAGATTCAGAATTGATTCTGAATTGGAAATAATTTGGAATAATTTAATAGAAAAACATACTTATACCGACAACCCCGGCTATTCTGGAAGATTTTAAGGAAATTTTTTCAATTTTGCGGGTCTTTTTTTACAAAAATATGAATCCCCTCATGGCAAATCCACTTGGGAATATTTAGTTCACGAGTTTTTGAAGAGGTTAGGACGAAAAAAATGAAGATGGGTCATTTACCTTCACAACAATGATCAACATACAAAAGGGGGTCCATAATACCATCTTCTCCTCTAGTAAAGACGTAAGAATTCTGTTAGATAACCGTCGCACGGCTAACTTGATAGATAACGAGCAAGTCAATTTGACTTGATAAATTTTCTAAACTGAACAGTGCATGGTTATCATCTGATTCCATCATAGCATTGGATCCCTCAAAATAAGGCAGAAGATCTTCAGAAGATTTAGAAACCAGTTCTAAATCGACTAAAAGAAGGGAAACACTCTCTCTTGTTGACTCATATTCTCAAATTGACATTGAAAATGCTTTTTTGAATAATTTGTGCTCTTCTGGGAAGAAGAACTTGGCTAAGGAGATAAGAAGTATGATATCAAGAGTTGAAGATAAAGAACATGGAGAACATGAAGAATTCCAAAGACAAATGGAGCCATTTACTTTAGAAGAAGCCATTTCTCTGGCTGAAGACAAAAAATTGACGAAACATCAATATGAAACTATTGGATTACAAGCTAAAGCACATAATGCTGACATTTTTCTTCTTTATAAAAGTCTTGAGGAAGCCAAGAGAGAGTTTCTTCCTCCCGAAAAAAAACATAACAGTTACAGAGTCTGGGGTGAGGATTGAATCGCAAGGTTTGTGCGATCA
This sequence comes from Andricus quercusramuli, assembly GCA_932178445.1. Taxonomy (NCBI): domain Eukaryota; kingdom Metazoa; phylum Arthropoda; class Insecta; order Hymenoptera; family Cynipidae; genus Andricus; species Andricus quercusramuli. The sequence continues at coordinate 37,483 of CAKNXH010058547.1, read as the reverse complement.
TACAGTGAAGCGTATGTTGGAAATTCCAAATATTTTGCCACCAGATATAGTTATAGGGAAAAATTTCGTGATGAAGTGTCAATATAAATATGGTTGTGATGGCTCATCTGACCAGAGCGAATTTAATCAAAAGTTCTGTGGAGCAGAAAAATCAGATGCAGGAATCTTTATGATGTCAATGGTGCCATTACGAATAATTCAAAGTTGTTCCCACAAGCATGATAAGAATTGTTCGGAGTGTGCAAAGCTCTTGACAATTTGGAAAAACGAGAATCCTGGATCTACAAGATTATGTAGGCTGATCATGTTTGAACATGTACCAGAAACTAAGGAACGAATCACGGCAGAAGCAGAGTTGATGGCAGACAAAATCAGAAAACTCAAACCTACAAAAATAAAAGTACCGAATAGTCATTGTACCATAACTGTCTTCCATGATTTCGCGTTGACTATGGTAGACGGAAAGGTGTGGCAATCTCTTTCTGGAACCCCTTCTGCTGCCACATGTTACATTTGTGATGCGAAACCATCGCAGGTGAACGACTTACATAAACTTGTAGATAAAACAGAGAAGGTACAAAATTTCTGATACGGCCTCTTTGCATTGCACGCGTGGATTCGTTTGATGGAATTGATACTGCACATAAGCTATCGTTTAGGATTCTGCAAGTCGCAAGCAAAAACTAACGAAGAGAAAGCAAAAATGAAAACTGCAAAACAGAGAGTCCAAAAAGAATTCAGTGATAAGATGGGGCTCATTATAGATGTTGTAAAACATGGCTCGGGAACTACTAATACAGGAAATACTGCTAGCAGATTTTTCAGGGATCCTGATTTGACTTCCGAAATCACAAATATCAACAGGGAGTTGATCCGTAGATTCGGAATAATTTGGCAAGCAATGGCTTCAGGGCAGGCAATTGACACTTAAAAGTTCGGAAATTATTGCCAAGAAACCGCGCAAATGTACGTCAACCCCATACGTGGTGCGTCCCCGGTTGACGGATAGGGGAACGCTCGCTGGAAACAGAGGGTAGGGCTGAAATAAAATAGGCACGGTGGACCAAACAGACTGGGTGAAGGACACACCGAGAAAAAACCATGACCGCTTCCTGTTGCGGCCCTGTACCGAGGGTTTCTGTTGAATACGGTTACACTACTCAATAAGCAGTCGCAGGTAATGTCCAGGGATGGTCCCGAAGGAAAAATCTCCTAGCCAAGACGTTAATCCACCGTGCCGAAGGCTGCATGGCACCAGGGGTGTGGTGTTCCATACGGTATCTCTAGGATACCAGGTCGCCTTCTAGAGTATACAGACCTTACCGTGGGTGGACCTTTATTTCCCTAGCTACTCGTGGGAATTTAAATGGAAGATGAACAAACTTTGAACCGTAGTGTATGTGAGGAGTTGGGTGGTCCTTTGGACGTCGTGGAGGACTATGAGGAGAGTGATGCGAAGGCCGAGATGAGGGCCGACGTTAAGCAAGTTGTGAAAAAACTTCAAGGAGATACGTGGATATGTTCGTGAGCTGAAAGGAGTGTTGAAGGCGATGAAGAAATTCTCTGACTCAAAAACGAACATGTTTTTGAGAATAAGGGAAGGCATCGAGGCGGCACAAGTGCTGACCGAGAAGGTGGCTTATATGACGATGATAAATGAGGGCGTTTTCTATTACGTTCCTCAATCGATGAACAATCGGAGGAAGGTGGGAGAAAACATCATCACGGAGCAGTTCAAGGTTGACCTGGAGGAGAGTCGCCTTGAGATGCAGGAGAGAAGGAACGTAAGCCAGACGGGAACTCAGACTGAAGATGCCGAGGAAACTCCCGCCCTCAAACTTGGGAAGCGCGAGCGGGAGCTCACACTGAGTTAGGTCGAAGCGAACGAACCTAGGCCGGCGAAGAAGAAGACGAAGACCCGCAACGCTGCTGCGAAAGCGACGTCTACGCCCAGAAAGGGAGGAGAGAGTGCTGAAGCATCAGCACAGATGCCAAAAGCAATGAAGAAGATGACAAAGAAAAGAGCTCGACCCGAAGCGGTTCTTATCAAACCAGCCGAGGGTCTAAGTTACGCTGAGGTCCTCAAGGACCTCAAGTCGAAGGTGAAGCCGGACACCCTTGGTGTAAAAATCAGGGGTGTCAGGCAAACCAGGAATGGGGAGGTCCTTGTGGAGCTCGGACATAGAGCAGAAGGCAGGGCCGAATTTTCGGCTGCTGCCAAGAAGGCGGTTGGGGTGGGGGGTTTCGTGCGCGAGCTCGTCCCCCGTACCGAGATCGAGGTCTTGGACCTCGATCCTACGACTGAAGCCGGAGAAGTAGAAGCGGCTGTGAGAAGCCACTTCGGTAGCGAAGGTGTGGGAGAGGTGAAGGTCAGCCTCACGAGAAGACCCTTCAGGGGAAACCTGAAGGCTTTCGTGGAGCTGGCCGAGGAACTGGCCGCGAGGTTGGTACGGACAGGACACCTGAAGGTGGGGTGGGTGTCCTGTCGTGTACACAAAAAGGTGGAAAGGGTTCGGTGTTACCGCTGCCTGGGCTTCGGCCATATGGCAGCCGGTTGCGATGGCCCAGACCGCACAAGGGCCTGCTGGAGATGTGGCACGGAGGGCCATAAGGCTGCGGCGTGCGAAAGTTTTCCGCAGAGCTTCCTCAGCGCCACAAAGGAAGATAAGCCCCGGACAGATCATCGTCCCGGGACAATGAGGTGTAGGGCGTTCCGAGAGGCAGCCTTATCGAGGAAGCCTCAAGGACGCGCTACCTAGATGAGCAATACCCAACCAGGATGCCGAAGGCCGATGAGCCCGTTGTGTGGTACCACCACACTACTGAGGACGATGCGTGCATCCTGGTTGGATGATGATCGGAAGAATACCAAGCTGGCACCCTAAAGTGAAAGTCGAAGCACGACTTAGTGGCCTTACCCCCATGTTCCTTGAAGTAATGCGAAAGCGGTTCCGAGGACATGGGTTGGCGGAAAGAGGAGGTGAGTTTAGTGGGTATTACAGTTTTTAGGTAGAGTCCCACACTCAGTGCGTAAATGCATTCTCACCTCCTCTCCAAAAAAAAAAAAAAAAAACTACATGCCAGTAACAGCACACACGATTCTCATACATGTAGCCAAAATTATTGAATCTGCTTTCCTTCCCATTGTTCAATTGACGGAAGAAGCTCAAGAGGCGAACAACAAAATTTTCAGACATCTACGAGATTTTCACACTCGAAAATGCAGCAGAGAGGCTACTAATAAAGATCTTGGACGGAAATTGCTGATTTCAACCGACCCAAAAATTGTAAATCAGAGGCAAAAATGAAAAAAGAAAGTAATTCTCCTAGATCCTGAAGCTCAAGACTTGCTTAAGACGTAAAATCGAAGCCTGGAGTCATATTTTGGCAATGAAAGAAGAACTTCCTCCAAATTTTTTTTGTTTAACTTTCATTATTGAATTAACTTTTAGTATCGTTGCCCTGGCAAATTGAGGCAAGTGAGGAATGTTTTACTTAATTGAGAATGAAAAAATACTTTTTCCCGGACTTTCTTTATATTTTATAAAATTTGTTTATAACAATTATAAATATTATTCTTTAGTTGTCTCTTGTATTAAAACTGCCTCGAGTTAGCTAGTTATAAGTACAGATCGGAAAAACGGTTTTTTTCCTCAAAACACACCCAAAGTGCACATTTTTTAATGAAATTTGTTTATACACGGAAAAAAAGTTCATTAAACTTTGTTGAACTATTTCAAGAGTCGGGGATGAGAGCGAACCTTGAACAAATTTTCTATATTCTGTATAACTTTCAGGATTTAATTTAGAACAAACCTAGAATAACTCTACAAGAATTCTGTAAACTTTATATTGAACTCCGATTTGAAAAAGTTTAATGAAATATATAGAGAAATTCATGAAAGAATGCTAAAAACTTTTGTAGAAATCACAATTGATATATTGGAAGTTTGTAATCACATATTTATAAGGTGTAAATACCTCAATTCAGTCAAATGTGTAGAAAAATTCTTAAAAAAATGTTGAAAAATCTCATAGAAATTTGATTCGAAGTATTGAGTGTTTGTGAACTACTTCAATATAAGATTTATAGACTTCAGTTCTTTAACATGTAGCTGCGCAGTCGCTACTGTGCGCAGGCAGCGACTATTCCACATCGCTCCCACGTGAAAAAAAAGAATTCAAGTCTTAGAGAACATTAGCACGCGTTGAAAATTAGAATATTAAGTTTGCCAATAACCGACACATATCTAAATGGTAAATCCACTACCCGGGTGCACCGGAACGTGCACCAGGTCGTTCAAGACGTCATCTACGAGAACTTTTTTAGAATCTAAATTGTATCAATAGCCAAAATAACTACCAATGGTGAGTCGACAATCAGGATGCACCGGAACGGGCACCAGCTCGTTTGGCACGTATTCTACGAGAACTTTTTAAAAATTTGAATTGTTCCAACCACCAAATTAACTACCGTCGAATCACCATTGGTAGTTATTTTGGCTATTGACACAATTTTAATTTTCGAAAAGTTCTTGTAGAATACGTGCTAAGCGACCTGGTGCACGTTCCGGTGTATCCTGATCGTCGACTCACCATTGGTAGTTATTTTGGTAGATAAACCTCAAGATTTCTAAAGAAATCATCAAGTCAAGCTTTCTTCGACCGTTTTGTTATATTAAGAAAACATGAGAGAAAACAAAGTTTTCATATTTTTGTTTCAGTCTTACGATGTATCCTGATCGTCGACTCACCATTGGTAGTTATTTTGGCTATTGATACAATTTAAATTCTAAAAAAGTTCTCGTAGATGACGTCTTGAACGACCTGGTGCACGTTCCGGTGCACCCGGGTAGTGGACTTGCCATTTAGAGATGTTTCGATTATTGGAAAACTTGAGATTTTAATTTTCAACGTTAGAAATTGAAATAGATTCAACTTTTCCCATGGCATATCTTATTCAATCGATTCAAAAAATATAGAATTAGTAATTCAACTTTTAAAATTATTTTCAATGCGAGCCTTCAATTTTATATAACTTATAGAAACTAATCCTATATAGCTATATAACATCTTATTAATCTGGAACCTACTAGAACTTATAACCAAAAAAGAAGTTGCAATTAAAAAATTTTTTCGAAATTTCAAAAATGTCAAAGATCCCGAAATTTGTAATTACCTAAATTTTCAAAATATAATATTCTTGAAATTACTCACATTATAAATATAAAACTTCAGAAATTTCGAATTTCCGAAATTATTAAACTAGAATATTCAAATCACAAAAATTTTTCATACAGCCCTGCACAGCTGTAGCTTATATTTTAGATTTTTTTTATACAAGTTATGTCAGCTGCGAGGTTTTGTTAGGAGCTTCGAATGCGTAGGTAGGGGGTTCGAACCCACAGCGAATAAGAATTTTAATAGGGTGCGATTATTAGCATAGTGATTGCGTAAGAGTTAATAATTATGTACTTAAATATGTGAACAAATATTAAAGCATAATGATTATAATAATGATGATAAGAAAGATTTTTTTTAGGCTAAAAATCGGCCATGATTTTATAGAACTGTTCTCTATAGTTTCGAGACTTCTCCGATATAGACTGTATATTAGCTGGACTTTCAGATTTTCTAGAATTATTCTACGTTTTTCGCATCCTGCCTCCTCACGGTGGTCAGGAAGGACGAATACGTATCACAAAAATGGCAATAAAATCGATTTGCGAGATGATATTCGGGCACGAATATGCATAAAAAATCCGTTCGAATTGAAATCCTAGCTGATCCTGTTTTCAAGATATCGTCAAATTATACGTATTTCAGTCATTTCATTAATGGAACGTAATGAGCTGTACCTTATATGTATGCATTCAAATGCATATATAATTATTATTTTTATACTGGGTATGTGTAGAATAGATAAATATATGTATATCTTATAATTTTGGTTCTCTTTATTAGTAATTTTTATTTCAAATTAGGGTGAATGAAAAAAAAATTATTATTATTTGTGATTGTTAACAATTATTTGAATCTAATATTATCTCCATATTAAAAAAAATAGGACAATGTCCTCTTAGGCGCCACCTCTGTGCGTGGCCTATTCGGTCCTGCCTCAACGAAGGAGGTGAGTAGAAGACAGGCCGAGAACCGTGATCGTCGATTAAAAGTGAGCTTGTCAGATACGATTGAACATTTTTAATCATATCTCGGGCACCCATGAATATTTTTTAAGTTTTCTTGGCTTATATTAAAGATAAGATTTCAGGCTCAATGTCATATAATTTTCAGGTTTTTGAAAAAATTTTCCTAGGTCGTGCTGAAAGTTGAATTTGAGGTAGAAAATTTGAGCAAATATTGCTTTTTTTAAAGTCAGAAAGATATTTGTTATGTTTATATAATATATATATATATATATATATATATATGAAAACATGATATATATATATATATATATACATATTCATTTCTTGTATCATAGTTAGGCATATAAATGTATACTTAAGGTACAACTCATTACGTTCCATTGATGAATTATAGCTAAAATACGTGATTTGACGAAATCTCGAAAACAGTATCAGCTAGGATTTTAATTCGAACGGATTTTTTATGTATATTCGTGCCCGAATATCATCCCGCAATCCGATTTTATTGCCATTTTTGTGATACCTATTCGTCCTTCCTGACCACCGTGTCCTAATAGAGAATACGTCACCTCAGCCTTTACATTTTATAGATCTCTGTATTACATTTCGTAGAATAGTTCGATGCAATGTAAAACCAAGAAGATTTTAACTTTTACTAAACTACCCATCGTATCCTCTACTATAGGACTAGTTTCATAAAATTTAATGAAATTTTTTTTCCGCGTATTATTGTTAATTATTATTTAAATACGATATTTTTCCATCATAGTGATGTTATGCGATGAATTACTTACAAGATGAGGGAAAATAATATGAAAATAATTAAAATCGCGAAAATGAACTTTTAACAAATTATTTGTTTATTAACAAATTTTTTTGTTTATTGCTCGATATTGTATAATCTTCTAGTAATGTTGCACTATCAAACTGAGTTGATTGCGAAACTTTTTACTCTATTTCTAAGAAGGCAGAGGACTGACCTAAAAAAATGGTCATTTTTTTACCATATATTTGTTTATTTATGAAAAACTGGAGAACATTTTCAAAAATCGGCCTCGACAATTCTCTCCGGAATTTTCTCAGCTTCTTTCTAAAAAAAATATCTAAATCGGTTCACAGATTCAGCAGGAATCGTATTTTGAACCAAAAAATGTACTTTCTCCTCACTGTTCAGTGTCGGCCGCGAACCTGCCCTGCCAATCGTTCAAAATCTTGCCAAATTTTCTGGAACTACGATTTTTGGACAGCAGCCTTCATTGCATAGTCGAGGGCTGACATCGTCATCCAAGATTTTGAGAAACGAACTTTATTCGTGATCGAATTCTCAGCTCCGGCCGACTACAACATCACTGCCAAGAAAAAGGTAAAGGAGGATAGGTACCAAGACCTTAAAAGGAAGCTGCAACGACTATACCCAAAATATTCGATTAAAGTAGTTGTCCTTGTGATCTGTGCTCTCGGAGATGCAAAACTTTTACTGGTTCGTAATCTGTAAGCCATACTCGCGTGCCAAAAATATGTCAAGGCACTTGAGAGATGGATGCAAAAAGCTGTCATCCTTGGGTTGCTTCGTGTCCTCCAGACACATGTGGGTTTCGCTGGCCTGTCTTTGTGATTTCATCGTGCCCTGTGGTCACCCATCTCACGGTCGTGAGACGTGGCCATAGGTGTGAGTTACTGCTGTTTTACTGGGAGCTGGTCTCATTTTTAGATGGCAGTTGCTCCCAGGGGGACCCTGCGGTTGTTCAACCGTTTTTTTTTTTAAATTTTATATTAGGGTGGGTCGAAAATAAATACTTTTGAAATTCGAAATCGCTACAACGCGGAAAAGTAGGGTATTGGGTTCCTAAAAAAGTATAATGAATTTGGAAACGATCGACATGCAGCTTGGTTACCCGCGCTCGAAAACAAGGTTTCAAAAATTTCTTGTTTGTATATTTTTCCAATTTTATTGAGTTTCAATTTTTTTCTACATACCTGGAGGTCAAAAAAGTCTTCTCAATTTTTTTCGGACTTTAATCTATCATTTTCTAAGAGATAATTCCTATTTAATTTACCATTGTTTTCGGAATTTTTTTCAACACGTTTGCTAATAGGAGGAGAATTATTTGAGGTACATGAAAACTTTTTAATGACAAAATTGCACTAGAAAAAAAATCCCAAGACTCACGAACCAAAATTGTAGTTTAATCATTTTTCTGAGCATGTGTGGGTTTTGAAACATAGTAATACACTAAAAAAAATCGACAAGACCTACGAATCGAAATTGGTATTACAGCAAATTTCAATTAACCCTTACTTGACACACTTCTGATGTGCTCTACACAATAGCTACGAAAATTGAAAAAAAAAAATAATCTATTGAATATTTTTACTCGAAAATTGTAGCAGATAATCTTAAGAGCTTACTTTGAAGGAATTTGCAGGTTATATAGCAAAAAGTTGAAATTACGTATCAATTAAATAATTATGAAAGTAAGGAAAAATGATCGTTGGGTGCTTTGCACCCCAGTCTGTCAAACAAGGGTTAAGATTTGTGGATCTTGCCGAATTTTTTTGTGGTATATTTCTAGGCCTAAAAATTCCACACAACCCGGTAAGAAGAGAAGAATTCAAAAAAATTAATACTTTTATAGTTAAACGAAAGAGTGAGCATTATTTAATTTTTTTGATTCTGCTAATTTTCCATCGGGAGAAATGCCCAACGAAATAATAGGTTTATCTCCGAAACCAATTCTTTTCTATTTCCTTAACGAACGCCACTTGTGTTGTGTTCCATACAGGCGAACATATTTTCCATTTTATTAATTCCTTTTAATGCGAGCAGTAGACACACCTCTCATGGTTATTTTTAATTCGATACTTAAATGCTGTATTTTGGATTAATTTGATTCTTTCTAAACCGTCCACAAAATGCGTGCACTTACATGATTTCTATTCCTCCGTGTGCAACATAAGTTTGAAAATTTTAATTTTTTTTGTCATGGTTATTTTTAATTTCATACTTGCATGCTTTATTTTCGATTATTTTAATTCCTTTTAATTGCAAGTTGGCTACTAAACATCTCCTCTCCTTCCTTAAACCCTAACAACGGTTTCAGATGTTTAGCAGTCAAGTTGCATGAATTTAACCTTAACCAAAAATCCAAATTCAAACCAAAAAAAAAGGTAGGCAGGAAATTTCAAAAATTTGATTTCGACTATGCTGGATAGATCGTTTTTTGGCTCCATATACATTTTTTGTGGTTGTGTAATCCATGCACATACATTAAAAAATAATTTAAATATAATTCAAATGTGTTCCAAGACAGATTCCATATGAAATCAGTCAAAATATGTTTCTGTTAAACAGATTAATAGAAAAAATGTTCACATAATTTACCCAAATTCTTTTTTTTACCTGTAATTTATAATTGTAATACAATATGTATTCATTTGAAAAATGAATTTATTTCAATTTACAGTTGCTGCTTAAAAGTGACATTATTCTCTTTCTTTCTATTCTTTCTTTTGCATTCCTCCACTCTTTAATTCTTCCCAATACGCTTCCATTAAATTTTTCTAAGTCGATTAAAAGGAATAGGTTTTGCTTTTTTTGTCTACTCGATGGTGGAACTTTCGATGGAGGAAAATTCACGTATTAATGAGAATTCAGATTCTGAATTTTTTTGAATTCTTTTCTTCTTACCGGGAAGCTCGAAAATTGTTATACTTATAAATAAATAAAATAATTCTGTTAACTAGAAAATTCTGAAATAAGAAAATTTGCGGTCATTGAATTTCGATTCCTGGGTCTTCTAGATTTTTTGAGTTTATTTCTATGTTTAAAAACCCCATATATGTTCTTACACATGCCTGCCAAAGGATTTTTTTGGGGCATCATTTGTCAAAATTTGTGTTCTTGTGTTCACAGTCCAAGAAGCTTTTCTAACCACAAAGTAAAAAAGCAAATTAAATTTTTCTCGACACTGGCTAAGTATTTTTAATTACTATTGGATCCCTTACGTTCAGTACTGAATAACCCAAAACCCAATTCCTCATTTTTTGGAAATATGCAAAATTATTACTGCTATCGTCATTATTTTGAAGTTGGAATGTCAGTTTTACACCATTTCGAAGTCATAATTGGATTTTCAAATTTCGCGAAACTGCGTGATTTAAAAAAAAACTTTTCGGAAATCAATTCGTCCACTCAATAGCTAGAATTCAAATTTTTAGATTTTTCTCAAACTGCAAATTGACTCTACAATTAATGTTGAAAGATGTTAAAAGTCGATACGGACCCAAAATCTAACCTCGAAATGTGACCTGTTTCATTAAATTCCTCGAAACCGGATAGCTTTTTGTGAGCAAACTTTTTTTAGTTCGATAGAGCATGAATGTATCTCGAAAATACTTTCTTATTTTTTCCTTAAATGTTCTCGCTGAATTTACAACATGTTTTTAGTCTCTCCTGAAAAAAGTGAAATATATATATGAAAAATACCCTTCAAGTCATAAAGATAAGTTCATAAAATACAAAAATAAAAATTTTTTAAATTCGCTCTATTGTCAATTTCGATTCCTGGGTCTTGTAGATTCTTTTTCTATTGTGCTTCTATGTTTAAAAAAACCACACATGCTCACAAAAATGTTTAACTAGCAGTGATGAAGATAAGTACATCAAATACCAAAATCAAAATTTTTTTAATCCGCTCCATTAATTTTTATTCCTGGGTCTTGGGGATTTTTTTTCTAGTGTATTTCTATGTTTAAAAAACCCACACATGCTCACCAAAATGTTAGAACTACAAGTTATAAAGATAAGTTCATCAAATACCAACATCAAAATTTTTTAAATTCGCTCTATTGCCAATTTCGATTCCTCGGTCTTGTGGATTTTTTTTTCTAGTGTATTTCTATGTTTAAAAAACCCACACATGTTCACAAAAATGTCGAACTAAAAGTTATGAAGATAAGTCCATAAAATACCAAAATAAAACATTTTTTAATTCGCTGTATTGCCAATTTCGGTTCGTGGGTCTTGGGATTTTTTTTTCTAATAATGCAATTTTGTCAGTAGAAAGTTCTCATGTACCTCAAATAATTCTCCTCCTATTTGCAAACGTGTTAAAAAATTTTTCGAAAACAATGGAAAATTAAATAGGAATTATCTCTTAGAAAACGATAGATTAAAATCCGAAAAAAATTGAGAAGACTTTTTTGACCTCCAGGTATGTAGAAAAAAATTGGAAAACTACAAACAAGAAATTTTTGAAAGCTTTTTTTCGAGCGCGGGTAACCAAGCTGCATGTCGATCGATTCCAAATCAATTATACTTTTTTAGAACCCCAATACGCTACTTTTACGCATTGTAGCGATTTCGAATTTCAAAAGTATTTATTTTCGACCCACCCTATTATGTCAACTTCATAGTAGTCATAGGGAAGCGTGAGGGCAAGTGAGACACTAGTAGATGGCGCATAAGAGCATCTCTTTCGCACTTATGACTATGACTACTATGAATTTGGCCTCACTGTATATAGTATTAGTATGCACGCTTTGATTCCGTTAGTTTAAAGTTTGGTTCTAAGTCAACTCTACAAAAATTAGTGGTCAGCTTAAAAAATATATTAGAAATTATTTCACTGCGTTTAAAAAAAATTAAGATTAAGCTAAGCTACTTGATTATTATTTTTTTTTTAATTTCTTATCTGTGTTTAATTAATTGAAAAAATATTATTGAGATAATTTATAAATTTGGTTATAATCTACTGAAAATCACGGAGAAAACTTACGAATCTCCTAAAAACAAAAATTGCATAATTTTGAAAATAATGTAATTTCTTGAATTTTGTGCTAATCAAAACTTTCATTAGGATAGCGTTGAAATATATTTCATATCTAATAAAAATTTCGATTGAAATTCCTGTATACAGGATGTTTTTGTTAAATCTCGAGACATCGAAATATCTCAAGAAATACGCATCCAACGAAACAAATGTCCGTAATAAAAACTTTTCGATTTCGAGGGGGAAAGCGACTTGGCAAAAATTTATCCCACACCCCAACCCCTAGGTGCGGGAGAAGGGTAACTTTAAAATCGCAAATGGGAATCTATTTTTTTAGTACAGATTCAGATTCTCCATCAAAAAAAAGACCTACGTTTTATTCGAAAAAAAGTTTTCTATTCGCGCCAGATAGCGAAGCATTGACGAAAAATAACATTGTTGATTTATTCAAGCAATGCACTTCCCAACGAAAGATAAAAAAAGACAAACGGTCGATTTTTTTGGTTTGGTTTGTACGGGTTGGTTTTTTTGGGTTTGTTGTGTTGCTTACGTTCATTTGGGTTGGATTTGGTATCTTAGTTACGTTCGTTTGGATTGGATAGGATGTCTCAGATTCTTTCGTTTTCGATTCTTTCGATTCGCTGTGTTGGTTGCGTTTATTTGATTTGCTGTGTTTGTTACATGGATTTGGGTTGGTCGTATTGGTTGCGTTCGTTCGGGTGAGTATTGTTGGTTACGTTCGTCTCGGTGCTGGTTATGTTTGTTTGGATTGGTTTGGATGTGTTAACCAACTCTGTTAATCAAACCTATACGCTTGTAACCAGTTTATTTCGGTTTCATTGGGTGTCGTTGTATTCCCTAATTAAGTGACCTCATTACATCTACAATGAAGGCTTTATCTGTACAAAATAAAATTGAAATAATGATTAATTATGGGGAAAATGGCAGGAATATCGAGGACGCTGACCCTCGTTACGTTGAAGGTTTTCCAAGCAGTGTACGGTCACACGCTTCTTATTACCGGGATGTCAGCAAATTCAACACTGGCAAAAGTGCACGAGCTAAAAAAAGATATCTTCGAAAAACTATTATTGAAGTTAATAATGTAGACGCAGCTGCTCATGACATATCTTTCCTTTCATACTTCCTTGATCGAAAACTCATCGAGAACAAGCATCTTAATGGTGAGAGGCAAGGGGACTAACCGAAAACAAGCACCCCGACAGTGAGAGGCGAGGGGACTCACCGCAAAAAGTACCCCGATAGTGAGAGGCGAGGCGAGTCACCGAAAACAAGCACCCCGTGTTGAGAGGCAAGGGGACTCACCGAAAAAAGCAACCCGATGGTGACAGGCGACGGAATTCACCGAAAACAAGCATCCCGATGGTGAGAGGCAAGGAGACTTACCAAAAACAAGTACCTTGTTGATAAGAGGCTACACTGAGAAACTTTAGGTTAGAAAAATTACTAAAACGGATAGCAAATGGGGGCAAAATGCTTAAATTTTGACATTTTAATACATAAATAATAAGTTATACTATTTTTATAAGAAGATTTCCTATTTGGTAATAGCAATCCTTACTATTCTCTGTAGTAAAATCCGATGTAGGAAAAATTAGTAGAGAAATTAATAAATTGTACAAAAAAAATAAAAGTAATAAGTATTTTAAATAACATAATATACTAAATATGTAGAAGAAATTACTATTATCTGTAGGAACACGATGTGAATTATGGACATTTCCTACTTTTTGTAACAAAGGTTAATACCAATTATTAAATTTGGTCCTAAATATTACTAACTGATTTAGCAGAAAGTATCGAGCCTTGGACCGAGCGCGGCCGAGTGCATCTGACGTTTGTCGATCGCCGATCATATTTTTAGGTTGCGAAAATGACATCTAATTTATGTTTCAATGCAAAATCCGCAAAAAAACATAATTTAAAAAAAAATATTTACTTATTTTAATTACATTACAAATTTTGTTGTTTAAAATTATAAAAATATCATGAATATTAATCAATTAAGGATTAAATGAATTAGAACCAATAAACTTTCTATCATTTAGGTCATATGGAAGTTTTCATTCTGAGTCCCACAATGTCTTATAGGTAGATGGATCATCGCCCGACTGCTGTCCCGGAGACGCGTGTTCGATTCCCGCCAGCCTTCGTTTTCTTCTAACCCGATTTTTCTGTTTCAGCTTTATAATATAAAATACTATCTTTTAAGAATATATACATATATGTAATTTCTAATGTTGTCAATTCTTAATTTAAATAAATGTGAATTATGCGTTAAATGTAGAACATGTGTGTAGGTAGGCTTGTGTGAAAGTTAGCAACACGTATTTATTTTTTTTACTATTCCCACTGTAGCAGATTTTGCTAACCAGTTAGTAATTCGGTGCGCACGGTCCCTGCGCATCATTTTACTACAGCACTTTGTAAATACTGTTATCTTCTACAGATACTAATCCAACAAATTTACTATTATCTCCTACCAAAATTAGTAAATAGTGCAGACTTGCAGTTTTACTACAGAGGTTAATAAATACTTCAAATGTCTTTTACAATAAATGCAATTGTTTTAACTTTTATTCCAATATATTTTATAATTCTTTAAGTAGCTACGAGTTACTATTGAGGTTAGTAAATAGTATTAAAATTTGCTTTTTGCCTCTCATTGCAAAGTTCAGATAGTGAAATCTAGTGTGATTTTTAACAAGAAATACAAACAAGGGTTTCTCAGTGTAGGGGACTCACTGAAAGAAGCACCTTGATGGTGAGAGGCGAGGAGACTCACCAAAGACAAGCAATCCAATGGTGAGAGGTAAAGGGACTCACCAACAAAAGCACCCCGATGGTGAGAGGCAAGGGGACTCACCAAAAAAAGCACTCCGAAGGTTAGAGGCAAGGGAACTCACCAAAAACAAGCACCCCGATGGTGTGAGGCGAGGGGACTCACCGAAAAAAGCACCCAGATAGTGAGAGGCGAGGGGACTCTCCTGGAACAAGCACCCCGATGGTAAGAGGCAAGGGGACTCACCAAAAAAGTATCCTGATGGTGAGAGGCGAGGGGACTCACCGAAATCAAACACCCCGCTGGTGAGCTGCAAAGGGATTCACTGAAAATAAGCACCTCAAAGGGAACAGACAAATACTATGTCAACGTCGTTATTCTTGGGTAGCGCTAAAAGTAGTTAATTCATTGACTGCTTACATACCTGAAGTCAAAATAAAAAGCTTGCGTTTTGAAAATAAAATTGAGCTTTCTAATTTTTCTAGTCCACTTTAATCCCCTTCCCAGGTGTGTGAAAGGATGTTTAAAATTATATTGATTACAATTAAATAGCTCTCCTGAAAACAATCAATAAGTCTTTTTTATCTTTCGTTTGGAAGTGCATTCGTTGAATGGACAACAATGTCATGTTTTGCAAATGCATCGCCATATGGCGAGAATCGACATTTTAAGAAAGTAAAACTCACGTATTTTTGAATGAAGAATCTGAATCTGCAATAAAAAATATAGTTTGCCATTGAGAATTTTTAAGCCCCTCATCTCCTGCCCCAGGGAGTGGCGTGTGGGGTAAATTTTTTCAGAGTCGCTCTTCCCCCTCGAAAATAAAAAGTTTTCATCATAAACATTTTTTTCGTTGGATGCGTATTTCTAGAGATATTTTGACGTCTCAAGATAAAAAAGCGACTTGTATATGAGAAAGAGTTTTTTCAAAATATTTTTTTAACATTTTCGAAATGTTAATAAGTGTCTCACTTTTTTAATTTTATGGGAATTAAAAATGCCATAAGGATAATTATGGAAGACTTTTTGTCACGTACCAGAAACATTGCCAATAATTTTTGAAACTTTTAAAGACAATTTGTTTCAAATTTTGAAAATGCTCTAACTTTTTGAATTTGGGTCTAATCGAACAACTTCATTGGGAAAATTTTTACAGATATCTCATATCTAGTGAAAAATTTGATATAAATTCCTTAATGTATCAGAAAGACATTTTTTTCTTCAAATTTTCAAAATCTTGAAAAGCATATAACTTTTTTAATTTTCAAAAAAATTAAAAATGTCTTGAAGCCAATTTGCAAGTCTTTTTGTCATGTACTAGAAGACTTAAAAAAAATTCCTAAAACTTTTCAAACAATTTTGTTTCAAATTTTGACATGGCTCTTAATTTTTGTACTTTGGTCTAAAATATCTTGTTAACGCACTTGACCTCCATTTTGAGACCCTTAAACAGTGTATTGGAGGCTAATTTGATTGGATAAATCCTTCAAAAGTTAACGTGGCCAGAAAATCCAGGTAATCACATACACAGACAGACATACATACAGACATATAGACATTAGGGTTGTTCAACAAAAAAAAAGGAATCCGAATCTTAACTTACTTGCTAGCGATTTTAATAAGTTGGCCAATATTTGCGATTTCTATTCTTCCTAGGACGATATGTGAATCTTTGACCTCGATATTTTCCAAAAAATACAACTTTATCAACTTATTAAAATCGCTAGCATCTGACCCACTGGGCTGATATAAAAACTTTAGCATAGAGAGTTGTAGACAATATAGTTGCCTTCAATTTGAGTGCTAGTTTAGGGAAATTAGTCAATTAGAACTCTATATATACTCAAAAGCGTCGGAACAACTCTGAAAATTCGAAAAAAATTTGAACATTGATATCTCGAAAACGCTTCGATAAAAAAAATGTGTATGTATGATTTTCGTGTTTAGTGGGCCAAAATACATGGAAAAATCATAATAAGATACGGTGGGAAAAATGGCTGTGAACTATAGGGTATTCAGAGTTTGCTCATCGTGAATTTATCTTTTTTCAACAAAACAATCAATTTATCTCGAAAACGGCAGACCATAACGCAAAATTATAAAGAATATTAAGGTTACGGCTTATTAAAATAAGTATTTCTTGTTCACAAAAGTTGTTGAAATAATGCCTCGTTGAAGATATAAAAAGAAAATTGTTATAAAGAAGCTTCAATCATCTATTCAACTTACTGCGATGTCTTTAATACACATTTAAATTATGTGTAGGTCCTTAAAACCATTCATATAAATAAATTTGGCAAAAATGGTTATTTTCATATTTTTTATTTGTAATATTTTACAATTCAAAGGTAACACTTTAAAAAGTACATGAAATAAATAAATTGTGAGATGTTTAAAATTAAAAAATATGCAAAATTACTATTTTTGAAAAATTTGTTCATATCAATTGTTTTCAATGGGCTTAAAATAATTTAATTGTGTATTAAAGACCTCTTAGTACGTGGATAGATGATTAGCTCTTCATTATAACAATTGTCTTCATATACCTCCTTAACTATGCATAATTTTCATAGCACTTATGTACAAAAAATACTCATTTTAATTTTCTTTTTTTTTGAACACCCCTCATGGACATGCATACATACATGTAGACATACAGACGTACAGACATACATACATATAGACTTACAGACATACAGACATCGAAAGTTTTTTTATGATTCTCAGACTCTATGAGTGCCGAAACGTAAAGATCCGTTAAAAACAAGAGATCGAAATTTTGGGCGATTACATTACACTGTCATCAATTAGAATGTAAAAAGTTTCATTATATATTTCGTTATCAATATTTTTTTCCAAATTACTTGGCCGAATTGAAAAATTGAATAAATAGTACCATATTATTTAATACAAATTTTGATTGGACTTTTCAATTTCAATTCTAAACGGTGAGAGTGACTAGGTTCACTAAACTTTATCGATACTTCATTTTCTAGAAGATTTTATTTAAAAAAATATTTTATTCTATTTAATAATTACGGTTTACGGTTTAATGATTGTAACAAAATTAAATTTTACACATGTGCTCACCTCTGCAGCCTAATCCAACCAACAGGCGGACACCAAATTTTAATGAAATATCTGTAGTAACATATTCTCCATACATGTTGCAATAACTGTTGCTATCTTGAAAAGTTGTTTAAATTTCACCAGTTTTATTATCTCTACAATTTAATTTGTTACACTGAATACGTCATATTTTTAAAAACTATTCAAGGTATCGAAAATTCCTAAAAAATCTATCAAGAATATGGCTACTGACTTCTCGTTAAAATTTGGTACCAATCGGTTTAAAAGATTAGGATGTAGAGGCGAGCAAATGTTGAAAATTTTTTGGTTTTTATGTTTTTTCTTTAAATTTCACAGTTTCTCAGCTATTAACATAAAATCACGCCGAAACTTGTTTTTTAATGGCTGGTCAGTTAGCTGCGAAGTTTCGTTAAAATCAATTGAGAATTGCGCCGATAATCTACAAAAGGTTCAAAATACATGATTATTCCAAATAACAATTCTTGGTAGCTTTTTTTTCTGTTCTTCACGATGATTCGCTACCGCGAATCTTATAACAAAGGATGTATTTTCTAATAACTAATAACTGTAAGACTGTAAGACAAATATTAATGCAATTTGTTCACTAAATACCTTTTTAAAACTTTTCATCATCATTTAACAATGAATAATTGATAACATTTTAAAATGGATTATTTCCGACGCTGGAAAATTGCAGACAGTTCATAATATTACTGAAAACACAAATGCTTTAATTGTTACAAACGCATAATGCGAAGGTTTCCTGCGGCATAGAAGAACAGATTTCTAACATCAATTTTTTTTTCAATCATACACCGTTTTGTTTGTAATACTGTATCTTTTTAACTACTTGAGATATATAACATTTCTTTCTTGATCCTGATAAGGGATTTCATACAATGATGTTCTTGAAGCGTTCTGATAAAAGTTCCCCTACCACCACTGGAGATTTCGCACCTTTTTCAATTTAGCTTTAAAAAACAATGTTAAAAAAATGAATAACAATTTCAAGAATATATAGATGGTGAGAGTGAACTAGAAGAAGCAGAGAAACAGACGAAAAGCAGAGAGTAGGTAATGACTGAAGAAAATTCCATGAATGAAGCCGATGGAAATAGGGTAGAAGGGGGCAAGACTGACGGTTGACATTCATTATTGTTTATCATATTTCCATACGCATAATTTATCTTAAATAAAGTCATAATTTGATCATTTAATTATTTCCCATAAGCTGTATTTCGCCTTACCCAGCATGTGGCGGCTAGACCGACTTTGTTTTTTTTTTATGAAATATAAATATCTCAAGATGTAAAAATTGTATGGCTTGACTCTTTGGTATTTTATGCATTCAAAAATTCACTTTCAAACATATGCAGCAAGATGTAAAAGGTCTTTTCAATGAAAATCTTGAAAGCTGTGGTATGACTTCTCATTCTATGACATTCTGCGCGGATATCTGGTTGCTATTTCTAAATTGAATCTATTCTGAACTTGGATTCAGCTTAATTTTTATAATCACATGATAGAATAATGTTTCATATACTAGCTGCTCACATTTTCATGTTGTGATTATTGCAATTAATATTGCAATCCTTGTATCCCTGCCAGCAAATCTTACATTCTTGAGGTGTCAAAAGTGTTTTATGCATAATTTTTCCTTTACAATGTAAATTTTTAAGATTTGAGCTGATAGCTCCATTTCTCCAATAAAATTCATTATTTGCTAGTAAGAAGAATTAAAATGATTGAGAAATAGCAATGTTATTTGCAAAGTCGTTCTTGTCTCCTCGCTCTGTCCAGATGTGGTGACGGAAGAAGAAAATTTATAAGATAATCCATCAACGTAGTTTTTATTTAATTT
The DNA here is from genome assembly GCA_932178445.1 of Andricus quercusramuli. Classification (NCBI taxonomy): domain Eukaryota; kingdom Metazoa; phylum Arthropoda; class Insecta; order Hymenoptera; family Cynipidae; genus Andricus; species Andricus quercusramuli. The sequence continues at coordinate 17,809 of CAKNXH010058547.1, read as the reverse complement.
AATTAATAGACTCAATAAAACTCCAATTTTCTCAATTTGATATTTCATACTTATTTTGATCCTCAATGCCACTTAATATTTTGTCCAGCGAATACCCTGGTAGATTTGAGTGAGAGATTATTAAATAAAGCAAAAATGTTTGCAATGTTGATTTAATACCTATCCTCTTATAAAATCAATCCAAATTTTTATATTCGGAACCATCCAGTGCAGAATTCGATACCTTCAGTTATTTGAGAAACCCCTAAAGATTTCCTGAGCATCCCGGTATGTGAGCATGCCCATTTTTAATATTAAATTGTCATTTATCATAGTAGTTCGTACACAGAAAAAATTTTATGAAAAGTTGATCAAGTGGGTGGTGAAGGAATATTTACCATATAAATATTACATTCTCGTCACAGAAGGTATTAGATTTGTGTAAAATTTAACCCCTCCCCCCCCCTGTCTTTGTCAAATGTCCACGTTTTGAGACCGTCTGGACCCAAAAAACAGGTTTTCTCGAATAGGTCTCCCTGTGTGTAGATTTTTAGTCTGTTAGCACGATAACTTTCGAAAGAATTGACAAATTGGATTGACCTTTGATACACTATTCACATCCCTCAGTAGTTTTACCACTGCGCATCCGATTAAAAGCTTTAATTGAAAATCAATTTACTAAAAAACAAGATATATATATGTGTGTGTGTGTGTGTGTGTGTGTGTGTGTGTGTCAATTGCCTGGACGTATATCACCAATCGAAGTTATCATGGAATCACTTGTGATTTTGTCGATGATAGTTGGAGCCTTTAATGCCTTGTTATTGACATCTGCCCCTCACGCGGTAAACACACAGGAAAAGAGATAGCTGATTGTTTCTTTAAAGTTATTGATGATTATGAATTAAAGCAAAAAAATCTGAATCACACGCTGCGCACGCGGCTCGCTTCGCGCTCGGTTTATTTTCCGCCTCGCGCTCTGCGTTCGGCTACTTTCGGCCCTCGCATTTCGTGCTCGGTTCAGTTTAAAATGTAATGCATATATGCAGAGTTGTAAATATTAAAAAACTGCCGGAAAAAATCTATTTTTTAAGGGATTATTCCATTTGTTTTGATTTTATTTGGAAAAGAGATAAATTTATTCAAGGCTCTATCGGCCTTAAGGAACACATTCTCATTACAATACTCGCACACGATATTTCGATATTTATTTATATAATTTTCTAATATATTATATAACAACAATAGTTACTTTTATATGTATTCAGAATACATCAGTGTACAAATTCTCTGATCATGCTCTGACTTAATATATGTACAAAGCTAAACGAAAATTGGGCTCTGTCTGATAGATTAAGGATCCGGCGCTGCAATAATCCATCAACCACAAATGTTGTCAGTATTGACAGCCTTGACGCACGGAAAAATTTCTGCGCGGTTACGATATCTTTCAAAACAAGTATCGGAATATCTGGAAGCATTTAATTCAAAATATTTGTATTTCAAATCTTTCACTCTGGCAAATTCGCAATTATGAAATCTTTTAATTAGATATCCTATGATTTTGAAGAATTTAAATTCATATATGAAATTAAATTTATAACTGATTATCAAGGTTTTTAATATAAAATTTTGTAACTAAGAAAGATTTGATTGTGAAATTGTCTTTAGATTTTCAATATTTGAATGGGAAACTATTATCGATTCGAAATGATTTCAAATTTAAATTGTTGAATTATTCAAGCTATCAATTAAGCATTATTGTGTTTTATTAGTTAGACTTTCAACATGATTATAAAATATCTCAGGGTGGTTTTTAAAAATAAAAATAAAATATTTGTAATAATTTTTCGGTTATCAAATATTTTTGCAGGTCAATAATGATGCCTATGTTCAATAGGAAGAGCATAGCAAATTCGAATGTAACTGTATTGAAAATGATTTTCAGAGTTGATATTAAAAGACTCAGAAAACTTTGAAGGATATAGCATCTGCTCGAACCTACTGCAAATTTCTTGTTACGAAGAAATAATAAAATTTTAATTTTTTAACTTGAAAGCTTTTAAAGAAAAAAACCTAAGGTTTGCTTTTAGTAAAAGAAAGAAAGATAATTATTACTTTCTTTTTTTTCTTTTTAGCCTCTAATGTGTCCCTTAAGGGTTTTCATTATTATTGTATCTCTTCCCTATTCCTTTACACACCCCCCACACACTTACTTGGTGGTAGGGGGACCTACAGTTTAAGGCGGGTTCCGAACCACAAAGGGCAACAGCCTTAAGTACTTAGAGAACCTTTTTCTCGAGAGGTACCGGTCCCACGACTCTCCGGAGATGAACAACTCCCTTGCTAGGCAAGTGTCCACCGCATGGGCCACCGAGGCTCTTCCAGAGTGCGAGGCAGGAATCGAACCCGCAAGCCGACGGTCAGGGTCCAAAGCCTATGCCTTAACCCCCACGGCCATCGTCCCACTCTGATAATTATTACTCTTACAATGCATATTTGTTAATTAATAGTCTAAATATTATCATATTTTCCTATTTAGAAATAACAATTCATTTTTTAGACTTTTTTCATATCTCATTGTCTCTTTTATGTCGCATAGTTTGGCTATGAAATGGACTTTTTATAAAACGTTATTACGATTAAAACAAACATCTGTCACGTCGTGACTTACGGAGCTCAGATACTTTTTATCTCCGTAAACATTTTTAGGAAAAGTGAATCGAATATGTCAATCACATTGAGAATAGGATCAGAATAGGCGGAACCACGGACAAATTGTAGCAAATCATAATTAAGCATTTTTGACTCCTTCATTTAAAAGGCGGAGACACATACGGGGCAAATATCATTTCACCCCACGAATTCTGTTATACCACGAAATTTTGAATCCCACCCATACCTCAATCTTCCTTTAAATCTAACGCAAAATGCAAATAGTTTGATTTTCAATTACTGCAAAAAATCGGACCACATGATCAAAGATTGTCGAAAATCGCAATATAATAATAAAATGCGCGAAAAACTAAATCCTCAACAACCTCAAGGCATGTCGGAAAATGGGCAAGACCTCTCCAGGCAGGATGCGATGGGGCAGGCATCAACGTCACAAAAATAGAAGCATACGACCAAACTGAAGATAAAAATCCAGAAACAATCACTCAAAAATTCGATTTTAGTAAGGGAAACTGAACCTCTTAAAGGAGACTTTGATTGAACCCACAACTCCAGTAAACAGATTCAAAATTCTAAGATTAACCGGAATTAAGGAACACCCTGTCCACACTTTGGAAAAAGTAAAGGTAGAAGTCCTCGGGTACTTAACGACTTTTAAGATAATCCCGACGGAAGTTCCGGTTGACGACGACGGTGTACTAGGTTCAGAATTTGTCATCGATAATAATGTCAAAATTGAATATGCAACGAGATGCATGGAAGTAACTGAAATCCAACATCCCTTTTCCTAAAAACACACAATTGTATTACCTGCAAGATCAATATCTGACGTTTATTTAATCATTGAGAACAAAGAAAAGAAAGTGGATTACATTCCTCAATTATCAGTCGGATCGGGAACATTTTTGGGAAATGCATTAGTTACCAATAATAAAGGTAAGTCTTATGTAAAAATTGCGAACACTCAGACGGAACCCGTAGAAATGCGAAGCCCACAAGTAAACCTCGAGGATTTTGAGCCATTATTAGAGCAACCTTTTGATTCAGAGTCAGAAAGCGAATTAAATGTTTGAAAACCCTCGAAAGAAATATTCAATAATTTTATCAATATCGAAGATACTTCAACTCCAGCAAGAAGGGTCTGTGACACCACTTATAAAGGAAGAACAGAACAGATTTAGGATTTACTTCGATTACAGAACTCAAATACGGAAGAATCAGAACACGTAAAAATGTCAGTCGAGGAACATGTGGATTGATTTCACATCCCTGGAGAACGACTAACCGCTCCCAGCGTTCTCTAACATAGGATACCAACGACCGACGACCAACCTGTTTTCACGCGTCAATATCGATTCCCGCCCGTACACAAGGACGAACTACTGAAACAAACCAACGTCCTATTAAAAAACGAAATTATTAAGCCTTCGCAATCCCCATTTAACACTCCTGTATGAATTGTTCCTGAAAAGGCGGATTCCCAAAGTAATAAAAAATGGCGAATGGTCCTCGATTTTCAGAAATTGAATAAAAAAACAACAAGTGACTCATTTCCTCTTCCAAACATCCACGAAATTTTAGATCAGGTGGGAAGTGCACAATATTTCTCAGTTTTCGATCTTGCTTCAGGATTTCATCAAATCAAAATGAGTCCAGAAGATTCCCATAAAAAGGCATTTTCCACTCCGTATGGCCATTACGAGTTTTACCGGATGCCATTCGGTCTCGAAAATTCCGCAGCTTGATTGGTACCGATTTATTTTTGTATCTCGACGATATTGTCATCTATGCAAATTCATTAGAGGAACACCAACGAAAATTTAATGCACTTATGGAGAGATTACGCTCAGAAAATTTAAAATTACAACGGGACAAATGCGAATTTTTACGTCCAGAAGTCATTTACTTGAGTCACATTATTGATAAGGATTGGGAACGTCCAGACCCCAAGAAAACTATCGCGGTGAAAAATTTTCCTGACCCGAAAAATGTCAAAAATATAAAACAATTCTTGGGACTCGCCGGATATCATCACCGTTTTGTAGTGGGTTTCTCAAGAAAATGTGCACTTACGACTCACCTTCTGAAAAAGGACGTTCCCTTTAAATGGACAGAAAAACAACCAATCGCGTTCGACGCACTAAAAAATGAAGTATGTGAGGTACCCCTTCTAGAAAGACCTGACTTTGATAAACCACTTATCCTTACGACGGATGCATCAGGGTTTGCGATAGGCGGAATTTTATCTCAGGGCGAAATTGGAAGAGATAAACCACTAAGCTACGTATCCAGAGCACTAAATGTTCATGATACGATACGTATAACACAGAGGCTTTAGCAACGCATTTTTGGCACTATCTGTATAATAGCAAATTAAGAATCGTTACCGATCACAAACCACTTATCTGGTTTCAAAACTCAAGCGATCCATGTTCGCGTGTTACCAGACGGTAATTGAAATTGTCAGAGTACGATTCCGGAATGGTCTATAAGGCAGGTAAGATGAATGTGAATGCAGACGCATTGTCCAGAAATCCAGTAGATTCTTCCGAAATTATCAATGACTTGAATCATATACAACATGATATTCCAGTGGAGAAATATGAAAGCCTGGTCAATTTTGAAGAATCTCATGCCATACAAGAAGATAACTTCAACATCACAGAATTCAGAGAAGAAAAAGATTTAACATGTATCGAAGAAATCAATTATGAAGCTCTTGAGGGACAAAATTTAACAAATGCAACTTCTGAATAAGACGCGAAGTTTCCTCATATCAGAACAAATCCTGAAGATCCTACAAATGTTATGAAATCTTTCATTTTAGTCGTGATAAGCATGATGAGCACATTAATAAATATTTCAGAAATCGCAAACTTCAGAGAAAACATTAAGAAACTCACTAATCTTATGTCGGAGAATTTGAAAAAGAAATCGGAAAATTGAATTAAATTAGATCAAATACCAAATGCAGAATGTAACGTGGTAGTCCCAAGGGAGAAAATGCGAAATCAAGAAACTCAAAGAAAATCTAGTAATCAAGAAATTCAAGACACTCTAAAAAATCAAAGAAATCAAGAAGCTCAAGAAAAATCCAGAAATCAAGAAACTCAAGAAACTCGAGGAGAATCAAGTCGCGAAATAAGAAGAAATTCACGAATCCAGAGAATGCAAGGAAATCAGGGAGGTTATCCTAAATCTGTAGACAATAAGTCAGCAAAATTAAATCTTGAAAAGTAAAATTTACGATCTCAAGAAAATCTAGAAAATCGAGAAAATTCAGAAAATCAAGGAAATCAAGAACCAAGTTTCGAATCAGAGAGTTCCAGTACCAGAAATCCAAAAGATACGAGGTAGGCCTCGCAAGAAAGATACCCTAGGTAAGTTTATTAAATCACCAAATAAAAATCTAGAATTATTTGAAGAAGAATCAGACCCAGAATTTTCAGGGAAAAATGACTGGCACGAACATTTAGAAGAAAATTGAAGCAGCTCCGACGAATCCAGTGACGAGGAAAATCAAGATTATCATGAAGAAAATCCTTTTTAAAATGAAACTGGTAATTTAGGAGAAAACGAATTCGCAGAAGATTTTTCCAGTGGTATTAAAGAAGCAATTTTTTTCAGATGAACAGGATGAATTAAAAATGATTGGCGAAGAAACTGTCATAGATAATAAAGAAAAACGTCACCCGGAAAACCCCCATTTATTGATTACTCGTTGCCGGAGGCGCCACAAGTTGTTAAAAGAAATACAATAACAGATGCAAAAAATATAGTAGAATGCAGAGATAAGTAAAGAATGCGTAAAGACAACTATGCTTATTTTATAGCAACGAACGGAACCCCAAAAGATAACGGTTCCCGAAGCCTAGCGAAAAAGAATGAATTACATCAATTTAAAAATCTTTCTGTAGGATTAGCAAGCGAAATCAAGAAGGGCAGTTTTTAGCACATAGCGCTTCCTACTGAATCTGAATCTGGAGGAAATCTTTTTAGAAATTTAAATTAATATCAAACAGTCCATCTAATCATTGAAACTCTAGCTAAAAACTAAAATTACATTCAATTAGTATCGCGAAAACTTCCCAGATAGCGCACATCGACTGGCAAGAAGTTTTGGGCATTTTTAAAGCTACATTTGTAGATTCTTGAACTGAAATTACAATCTGTAACAATATTATTCAATATGCCGATGATGATCAGCGAAAATCTTTGATAGAAAAAGCTCACTCATCAGCTTCAGGTAGACATAAAGGGGTCACGAAAACGTATAACCGTATTCGTCATGGCCACTTCTGGGAAAACATGAAATTAGATATTCAGAAGCACATCCAGACTTGTCTACAATGTCAACTTACACCAGGTGTCGCTTTCGAAAAACTTTCAATGGATATAGTTGGCCCATTACCAATAACAACAGCAGGTAATGCATGCATCCTAACTACCCGGTAAGAAGGGAAGAATTCAAAAAAATTAATTCTTTCATATTTAAACGAAAGAGTGAGTATTATTTTATTTTTTCAAATGTGCTAATTTTCCATCGGGAGAAGTGCCCAACGAAAGAATAGGTTTATCTCCGCAACCAATTCTTTTCTATTTCCTTAAAGAAATGCCACTTGTGCTGTGTTCCATGCAGGCGAACATATGTTCCATTTTTTTAATTCCTCTTAATGCGAACAGTAGGCACATCTCTTATGGTTATTTTTAGTTCCATACTTACATGCTGTATTTTCGATTAATTTAATTCTTTCTAATCCGTCCACAAAATGCGTGCACTAATATGAGTTCTATTCCTCCGTATGCAACATAAGTTTCGAAATTTCAATTTTTTTGTCATGGTCATTTTTTATTTTATACTTACATGCTTTATTTTTGATTATTTTAATTCCTTCTAATTGTAAGTTGGCTACTAAACATCTCCTTTCCTTCCTAATCCTAAAAACGATTTCTGGTGTTTAGCAGTCAACTTTCAAAAATATAACCTGAATAACAAATCCAAAATGAAACCAAAAAAATGGTAAGCAGAAAATTTCAAAAATTTTGATTTCGACTATGCGGGACAGATCGTTTTTTTGCTCCGTATTCCTTTTTTCTTGTGGCTGTGTTATCCATGCAAATTCGTATAGCAGTAGTGCGCACTACTGTCATATGAGTAAATATTTTCAAGATATTTTATTTTGTTTCTCCTTTAGACTTAATACTGTTTATATTAAACATTTTTTAAAATAATTTATATCTTCGAATTGATCTCGGTCGGACTGATATGTAAGTTACGTATTATTTATATAATGTTATTTATTATATCATTTGAACATGATAATCTTTTATGTTTTTAAAGTTAATAAAAACTCTATGACTGATTTGGCGTAAGCACGTACATTAAAAAAGAATGTTAATATAATTGAAATGTGTTCCAAGACAGATTTAATATGAAATCGGTCAAAACATGTTTCTGTTAAATAGATTAATAAAAAAAATGTTCATATAATTTACCTCAATTTTTCTTCATGCGTAATTTATAAATGTAATACAATATTCATTTATTAAAAAAAAAAA
>CAKNXH010058546.1:47737-62589 GCA_932178445.1 Andricus quercusramuli | reverse complement strand
CATTCCCTAACTTTTCCTGACTAGTTTCAAATTCTCTAACATTTTATAACATTTTTAGACCAGTTTTAAAAGTTTTAACATTTCCTAACTTTCTTTGACCAGTTTTAAATTCCCTATCTTTCCCTGGCCCGTTTCAAATTCCCTGGCATTGCCTGACTTTACTTAACCCATTTTAAATTTCCTGATATTCCCTCACTTTCCCTGACCACTTTCCAATTTCCTGACATTTCCTAACTTTCCCTGACCAGTTTTAAATTCTCTGTCTTTTCAGAATTCCCTGAGCTATAGTAACCCTGTTAATTAACGCTGAATAATTAATGTGATTAAATTCACATGGAAGAAGCAGATTGATAGAGGAGGCTATGATATAAGGTGCAGATTGATGGATTATACAACACGTATCACTCAATAACGAGCTAGATGCTCGCATTTATATTAATAAGCACATTAATCAACAATCACTTCGGTGTCAAATAAGCTGCGCTTTCCCGTAACTCAAATTATCATGTTTCCAATAATTGGACTGCAATTTTTTAAAGATATAAAGTAATAATAAATGGAACAATATTGTATTGAGTATAGCTACAATATAGTTTGGGATTATCGATTTTCATAAACATATTCAAAGTTTGGCTATCTTTCAAGGAATAGGCACAATTTGTATACGTATTGAATTAAGAATATCTTTCCGATAACTCTTTTCTATGTTACTTCGTGAATTTAGAAGAATTATTATAATCATTCGAACAATTTTCAATTTAAAAAATCAGAGTTTGGCTATTTTTCAATGATTAGGCTCAGTTTTTTCCAAAATTAACTAATAATATCTTTCCGATGACTTTTTTCTATAATTTTCTGTCAATTTTAAAGATCTATTAATTATTTAAACAATTTTCATGAATAAATTAAGAGTTTGGATATTTTTCAAGAAATAGGTACAATTTTGTTCACGGAGTCAACTAAGGATATTTTTCCGATAACTCTTTTCTATGTTGCTTTGTAAATTTACAATAATTATTAATTATTTAAATAATTTTGATTTGAAAAATCAGAGTTTGGCTATTATTCAATGGAAAGGCTCATGATTGTTACAAAATTAACTACAAATATCTTTGCGATGACTTTTCTATAATGATCTGCATATTTCCAAGATTCATTAATTATTTAAACAATTTTCATAAACAAATCTGGAGTAAGGCTATTTTCTGAAGAATAGGCTCAGTTTTTTCCAGGATCAGCAAAGAATGTATTTTCAATAACTCTTTTCTACGATACTTTGCACATTTACAATAATTATTATTAGTTATTTCAACAATTTTCATAAAGGTATCCAGAGCTTGGCTATTTTTCCAAGAATATTTTTACGATTACCATTCCATTTTTAGTTACAAATTTATCCTTTAGAATTTTTAAATTCAACCACTTGGTCGAAAATTGATTCATTTTTGTGAAAATTCGTCTATTTATGTAGAAAATTAATATTGCTTGTTGAAAATTCATCATTTTGGTTGAGAGATTCCAGATCAGGAATATCAAAGTAGTTATCGATATAATCGATTTTCTTGAAACTGGGGCAAATTATAGTGTTAGATATTCAAGATATTTTGGCCAAATATTCTTCAAAAATTTTCAGAATTGTAGGAATTACGTCAGACTGAATTTTTTTTAAATTGCGATATCTCGGAAAGTTTTGAACCGATTTTAATAAAATTTATATGTCTTATGTAGAAATGGGTACTATTTTTTGTTCTAAAAATGTAGCAAGAAAATATGGGAAATTCTAAGTAACAATGTGTACAAATTTTTTATTTTTCGTTTCTAGCTCGTATTTTTTGTTACTTTTTATTTCTTTACTTTTTCTTATCTTTAACTTGATTGATAGAATTAGAAAAAAGTATGTTGATCATTGCAACAAATTTCAGAAGACAAACCAGAGCGTAAATAACAATAACAATCGTTGAGATCATGATTATTTATTCAAATAATATTATTTGCATATTTATGCTTTTTCTCTTCCTTTGACAAAATTCGTAATTTTCATTCAATTTTAATTTACAGAAATTTATTTTATTCCTCAGAAGTTTCTTTTAGAATTCTATTTATCACGTTTTTATAAAATTTATTTTATTCAGAAATAGCATGTACCAATCGTTTTAGTTAGCCATTTTTTGAATTAAACAATTTGCTGAATAATATTCAATGAAAGCAATGGTTTAATAAATTATTGGAATTATTATTTATGTTTTTCGCTGGAACTTAGTACTGCTGTAAAATAATTTTTATGTAAAATGCGAAAGTTTCGTACAAAACTTTAAACTTCTGAACAATTTTAGGTTGCATTAGTTTTTTCACCTGAAACTACCATTTTTGAAGAAAAATCATCATTAAGATTCCCATCTGTCGACACTTTTAGGTTATGTTAGTGTTTTTACACCGAAGATACGTATTTTCAGTAAAAAAATTATTAGACTGGAAAGATTTAAATTTTTTTCTAAAATTCACGTTTTTCAGTTTAGTTGGCATTTTTTACAACAAAACTGCTATTTTAGAACAAAAATCTTTAGATTTGAATCCATTGATTTATGTTGAAAACAATAAAAATTATAAGTTTGGACAATTTCAGATTATTTTAGTATTTTCTGTCGTGAATTCAATTTTTTATTTAAAAATTATTCGATTTCAAAGAAGATTCATAAGTTTTTAACAATTTTAGGTTATGTACTTGTTTTACATAAAAAATTGTTGTTTTCAAAGAGAAATCATTATAATTTGAACAAAATTTAGAATTTTTCTAAATTTTGCATTATGTTCCAGTTTTTCGTCGGAATTAGTATTCCTAATAATAATAACTTAATAAATTTTAATTTTAATTAATTATGGTATGTGAGCGATTTTCACCGCAAATCGGTTCTTTTTATCAAACAATCATTTGTCCACAAAAATTTAACTCACAATTTTGAACAACTTCAGGTTATGCTAATGTTTTTTTTTTTTTTTTTGAAATCAGTATTTTTAAACAAAATGGAACGCTTCAATTGTCTATACAAAACTATTATTATCCAAAATATTATACTTGCTTTTCTTTTCTATTATTTTAAGTAATAGATACAATGTAATGAATACAAGTGAAATATAATCTTGTAGACTTAACAAAATCTTGTTGATTCCATAATTGATTTTTTAATTAGTTTAGTAAATTTTCTTATAAATGCTGCTCAAAAAATTTCGTTGGCTCTGTAGCATGACAAAACGTTTAAAAAATATATATTTACAACAAACTTTAAAATTGATTGCTCGCTGGGATCTATACATTTTATGCCTGTAATCATCACAAACAGGTAATGTTCTTGAAGAACTGGCTATATAAAAAGTTATTTTTATGTGCAAACTTCAAGTGCCATGATTAAAACAATACTTCGGTTATTCTAAGGAAAAGATAAATTTTCCATGGTATACGATCATTTTATCGACAGCATTCATTTTAAAGTAGACGTGCTTTTCTTCAGCATAGTTGGTCTTTAAGATGTTAATAATGTACCAATTCTATATTGAAGGTATTTCGGTCATTAATTTCGAGAAAATAGGGGGCTAGAAAGAGAATGTGGATAATGCACTTAAGTTAAAGTTATTCCGGGTTTTAGATCTTCACAATATGGAGAGCAATGTCGTTTACACCCACATCTGGCACAAATGTGTAAATCGTTGCCTGCAGAAATTCGAACAACCGGCCGATATCTGAATTTTTATTCCCTTTTCGCTTCAGGTGCTGCTGGCGGAAAGTCTAATTTTTTTTGCGGTGGACATGTTCTACGGTGAAAAATGGAATGGAATTTATTGATTGGCCCGAACAAACGTGAAATTCTCAAATGAAATGTAGAAACAAAAATAAATAGAATTTAATCAAAGGTTGATTTAATCAAAGAAGAAATATTTCAGCTCATTACCATTTGATTTATCAATATGTAAAAGAGATCATGGTTTTTTGTTTGTTTTTGGGATGTTCACTTGAATGCATTCAGGTGGAGATTGTTGATTCTATGATATCATTCACCAGAGACCCGAGATCGAATCGCATCGAGTGTCAAAGGAATGGTTTATTTCAAAAACATTACAACCACAAAGATTTTTTTTTAATGATGAATATAAATAGAAAATTAAAAAACCTATTACAGTTACCGTGTTACTTTTAGATCTACTAAACGGGAAATTGGAAAAAAATTGCCATTTAAAACCCTAGAATTAGTTTTACTACCCTCTGAAATAAAAAATTCAAATTACCAATAAAAGAAACTATTCCAAAAACATCTCAGAATTCTCCTCTTTCCTTGCACTTTCAATCCTGATAAACTCGAAATTAATTTTAACAAAATATCAGTTCAAGTTTCACGATTTGATGGAATGCAATTAATTTCACGTGGTTAGGCGAACCTGGGCTCGGTTCCGAGATGCCGGCGGCGAGGCCGGAAGTGAGAGCTTGCAACACCGGCGTCAAGCCCTAGCTAGAGGTAAAGCGAAACCTACATACACCAGAAACAAAACGCGAACTATAACCTCTGACCCCGACTTGAAAAAAATTCCGATGCGTGAAAATCACTCGCGTCAATAAATTCAAATATTTAGGCTTTTCGCGCTTTTTTCTCTGTTTATATTATGGGTACGAGAGGCGCCGCGTGCGCCCCGCAAGGAGCGAACGTGCGTTCACGTTGCTGCCGGCACGTCGACTGATCTTCTCTCCCTCTAGTTCTCTCTTTCTCTTTCTCGTTAGAGCGTCATCCCCCACCCCCACATACCCCCTGAATCCACCCGCTCTTAACCCATCATCTCACCCCCAATGTCTCGTCTATTTTCCCCATTTTCCCACTTTTCCTTCAACAGTTACCAACCCCCCTCCACCCACCCCAACACCCACCCCAACCGACTCTTATGCATTTTCATCTCTCTCCCGTTCAGATCCAAAAATTCGAAATGCACTGCACGTCGCGTCGATCACAGCTCAATAGGGGGTTGCATCCCTACAGCCACCCTCTTGAAGATGACATGTATGTATAAGACAGGGTGGAAAAAGGCGAGAGTAAGCAGATTGTGTAGAAAACGAAATCCCGAGTAAACACTCTGTGTAAATATTGAAGACTTGGCTGACTAAATGAGCCCTGAAAGTAGGAATGGGAATGAGGGTTGTTCAAGCTAATGATCATCTTGGGAGGGATGACTTTTATTAGAGATTTTTTCCTGGAACATTTATGCGTAATCATTAGGGTGGTCCAAGAATGATTTGACAAATTTTTTTGTATGCCCTCGAAAGGAGGGGAGAATAACTCATAAAAATGCAGTTCAGTGGAGGTGAATTACCCCCGATAAATATTTAGTACCTTAGATTATTCCGAATTACTTGGATTACAAGTGGATTACCTTATATTTCATGTGGTTTTATATTTATTCATTTATTCTATTTATATTTTATTTTCATTATATTTCAAGTTATATTTTAATACCTGGCATTAAAAATGGATTATCTGGAATAACAAGTGGATTACATCAGATTACAAATGGATTACATGGGATAATAAGTGGATTACCTCGCATTTCAAGCGGATTAAATTATTTTATAATAAATGAACATGTTTTACACATGGATTTCCTGGGAATACAAGCGGTTGCTTACGATTACAACTTGACTGTCTGGAATTACAAGTGGATTGCCTGGAATTACAAATGGATTACCTGTAATGACACATGGATCATCTGGGATTACAAATGGATTGCATATGATGACGAAATGATTTAATTGGATTACAACTGGGTTTTCTGGGATTTCAAGTGGATTATAATGGATTACAAGTGGATTAGCTGGTTTCACAAATGGATCGTCTGGGATGACAAGCGGATTACTTGGAATAACGAGTGGATTGACTGGAATTACAAGTGAGTTACAAATGGACTACTTCAGATCATAAGTGGATTATATGCTATTACAAATGGTTTGCCTAGGATTAGAAATGGATAGCATAAGATTACCAATGGATTGCCTTGGATTACAAGCCGATCAACTGGGTTTATAAATGGATTTTCTGAGATTACAAGTGGATTACCTTGAATTATAGCTAAAATACAAGTTGTTCACTGCGAATGACAAGTGGATTACTCCACATTAAAAATGGTTTAACTGAGATTAAAAATAAAGTTTCTTGCATTAAAATCGGATTGCATGGGATTATGAGTGGATTACCTGGAGTTATAGATGGATTACCCGGAATTGAAATTGTATAGGGCCTAGGATTGCAAATGGATTGCCCGGGATTGAAAATGTATGGTCTAGGATTAGAAATGGAAATGTATGGGGTTACAAGTAGGTTACTCCATATTAAAAATGCAATACATGGATTACGAATTAATGGCATGGGATTACAAATGTGTTGCCTGAGATTACGAATAAATTGCCAGAGATTATAAGTGGATTGCTTGGTATTGCACATGGAGTAACTGGGAATAAAATTGGATTACTATAGCTTCAAACTGTATTTCTTCATATTAGAAATAGATTACCTTGATGACCTGGGATTATAGGTTCAAAGATTGTTTATAATCATAAATTAAAGATTTATGATTTGTTCAAACACACTTTTTTCCTATGTAAATCGTAAAAAGTTACTTTTTTTGAATTAATGAAAGAATTAGCGAATTTGAAGAGTAATATTCTTTGATATTTGGCTTTATTCACACGATTGATAACCTCACTGTATGCCTTTTTATATGTTATAGATAAATACTTTTTCAGATCGATTTCGTTTTGAAAAATGAAAAAAAAAATTCAAACGCATTTCGGAAAACAAACATCAACCTACAATCATACGCATTATGTTTGTAGGGGTTTCGTTATTGTCCCGATCCCTTTATTCATGCATCATTTAAATAACTGCAGTTTGTCCTTCAGAAACAATATAACTCTAAAAATTCATTAACTGTATAATTTATCCCGAAAATACTAACTTTTCACGATTTAAAAGGGCAAAGATTTTTCATTGAATGAGAATTGTTTAAATAATTGCAAATTTTTGTAAACACAAAAATATTACTGTTAGTGTTCGTTAATTTGGTATTACTTCCATAAAATAGTACATTCCACGATTTGGTGAGAAAAAAATTATACAAAATATAAATTGTTTATACAATTGCAAAATATGTCAAACGGAAAATACAACTCTTATAACACATGAGACGTATAATTCATTCCGAGAAAATAATAACTATTGTTTTACCGAATAAAAATAATTTATGACAGAAATAGTTTTTACGGAAAAAATCGTCTTTAGCATACATTTTACATAAAACTGCTATTTTCGATTTTTGGGGCATTTTCCGGGCACATTACAAGTGGGTTGAATGGGTGAAAATTAGAAGTTATTGGGTAAAAATAATTAGATGAACTTTCCTTGAGATGTAACTAAACTTCAATTTATAAAAAGTTGATGAAATTAAGTTGTTTTCCCATTTGTCTTTAGGTGAGCTTTTCCTAAGGGTACGGAATAATATTGATCGATTTGAAACTAGCTGTGAAAAAAAAATACAATGACAAATCAAATTTTATATTTTAAATGGCAATTTTTCGAGATGAAAAAGGAAAGGGGGAAGTTCTGTCGCACTCTATCTCTTTTCCAGCTTTATAATTTTTTCACAAAATTTGTTAGACTTGTTTAATTTGGAAACTTATGATCAAAAAGTCTTTTATATTCATGGAATAACTTTGAATTATGTCGATGAAAAAAGTTTCGCTATTTAAAACAGACGTTTCAAATAATATAAATGAGCATAACTTCCTTAATCTTCAATAAAGTGTATTAATATTATAGGTCAATCAATCTGCCTTGAATCCAGGAATCTTTTCCCTTATTGCATCAATTTTGAATTATGTTAATAAAAAAAGTTTATCTATGAAAAACAGATTTTTCAAATATTATAAATGGGCATAACTTCCTCACTCTTCAATAAAGTGTGATAATATTATAGGTCAATCAATCTGCCTTGAATCAAGGAATCTTTTCCCTTATTGCATCAATTTTGAATTATGTTAATGAAAAAAGTTTGACTATAAAATACAAATTTTTAAAATATTATAAATGAGTATAACTTACTCACTCTTCAATAAAGTGTAATAATATTATAGGTCAAACGACTTGCCTCGAATCAAGGAATCTTTTCCGTTGTTGCGTCAAATTCGAATTATGTTAATTAAAAAAGTTTAACTATAAAAAACAGATTTTTCAAATATTACATAGCCACACAAAAAAATATTTTTTCGGGTCTCGAGTCAGACCATGTTTACTATATGTTTTTGGGGTTGCTAAAATCGAATCCGAGGTTCAAAAAACTCCAGCACGTCAGGGACGCAGAGTCAGATTCTCAGGATTTGGATTCAGCGACCCCAAAAACATATAATAAACATGGTCTGACCTCTGGACACGAAAAAAAAAATTATTTTGTTTTTTGAGGTTATGTCATAGCTTTGACGTGCTGGAGTTTTTTAGACCACGGATTCGGATTCAGTGACCCTGAAAACATATAGCAAACATGGTCTGACCTGCAGACCCGAAAAAAGATTTTTTTTTGTGTGGCTGTGTTATAAATGAGCATAACTTCCTCACTCTTCAATAAAGTGTATTAACATTATAGGTCAATCAATCTGCCTTGCATTGAGGAATCTTTTTCGTTATTGCATCAATTTGGAATTATGTTAATGAAAAAAGTTTGACTAGAAAAAACAGATTTTTCAAATATTATAAATGAGTATAACTTCCTCACTCTTCCATAGAGTGTATCAATATCATAGGTCAATCGATTTGCCTTGAATCAAGGAGTCTTTTCCGTTTTTGCATCAACTTTGAATCATGTCGATGAAAAAAGTTTTTCTCTATGAAACTGATGTTTCAAATATTATGAATAAGCATGACTTCCCTACTTACTCTTCAATGAAGTGTATTAATATTATAGGTCAATCGATTTGTCTCGAATCAATACATCTTCTCTATTATCGCATCAACTTTAAATTACGAGAATGAGAAAAATTTTTACTATAAAAATCGATTCCTAACATAATATAAGTGACCATAACTTCCTTACTCTTTAATAAAATGTATTAATATTTAGATCAATCGATGCTTCGCAAACCAAGAAATATTTCAAATTCTTGCATCAACTTCGAATTATGTCAATGAAAGAAGATTTACTATAAAAACCTGTTCATTCACACATTCTTCATTACCATAGCTTCCTTACCCTAAAATAAAATGTTTCAATATTATAGGTCAATTGATTCGTCTCGAATCAACGCAGCTTTTCCAATCTCGTATTAACTTTAAATTAGGAGGATAAGAGAATTTTCACTATAAACATAGATTTTTCGTATAATATAAATGGCCATAACATCCTTACTCTTTAATAGAAGGTAATAATATCATAGGTCAATCGATTCCTCTCGTACCAAGGAATGTTTAATGTTTCCGAATCAACTCTGAATTATGTTATTGAAAAAATTTTTACTATAAAAATCCGTTTCATTCAAATATTATGTATTACCATAGCTTCCTCACTCTGGAATAAAATTTTTCAATATTATAGGTCAATTGATTCGTCTCGAATCAACGCAGCTTTTCCATTCTCGTATTAACTTTAAGTTGTGAGGATGAGAGAATTTTCACTACAAAAATCAATTCTTCATATAATATAAATGACCATAACTTCCTTACTCTTTAATAAATGTAATAATATTATAGGTCAATCGATTTCTCTCGAACCAAGGGACGTTTTATATTCCCGCGTCAAATTTGAATTATGTTAGTGAAAAAACTTTTACTACGAAAACCCGTTTTTCAAATATTATGCATTACCATAGCTTCCTTGCCCTTCAATCAACTTTGTATCATGTTAATGAAAATGTTTTACTCTAAAAACCGGGTTTTAAAATATTATAAAGTGCTAAAAAAATGCAATGAATATTTTTTTAAATCCTTTGGCTAATTTCAAGATATTAGTGGTGAGAATTAGCCCTTGAAATTTCATCAATTTATCTGCAACCATTTTCAAGTTGTCGTGTTCACAAAAAAGTGTGACACACACGCTTACACGGCCATTTGATTAGAACATTATATCAGACATTTTTAAATTGAGGACCGTTTAATTAAATGAATTTAAACATTTTCGAAATTGTTACTATTATAAAGCTATAAGGAAGCAAACAAAAGTTTTTTAAATATCTTAATCAAGTATTTACAACAAAAATTGCTTTATATCACTTGATCTTTTTTTACAAAATTTCAAAATCAAACCCCAAAACGAAAGAATTTTATAATCTTGCTCCACAAAGCATTGAAAGAAGGATTCGCCATTGGTTCTAAACTTTTTGCTCGACTCTTTTTCATTCAAGCTTTCCGTGTCTAAAAACCTGATTGAGTGAAACTTTTTTTTTACTGACGCTTGGATCAGAATCTTTTTTACGTCAAACTTTTGAAATCCAATTTACTGGTGAAAGTCGAGGAAAAATGTTTTTAAACTATGGATTGTGGGAAGTATAAACTATGAACGAGAAAAAAAGCCCGACAATGTATGAATGATTTTTTTATAGAGTGTACAAAACTTTATAAGGGTGTCAATTTTTCGAAAAATCTACTTTATTAGCAGTATTTTTTATCATCATCATTTATTTTTGAAATTCCATAATATTAATGGCTCGTTTACTGTGATAGTAGAAGATAGAAAATTAGAAGAAATTATAAATTAATAGGAGAAGAGAATTTGGGAATTAAAAAAAAAGAATTGAAGGTACAATTAAAACAATTCCACTTGTGATCACTTGTAATCTATGTGTAATCCCAGGTAATACATTTGTAATTAACTTTTAATTCCATGCAATCCATTTGTAATCCTAGAAGATTCATTTATCATGGTATCATTTCAGTTTTATATAATGATTCATAACAAAATTAAAAAAAAAAACAAGTTATTGTTGTTGTAGTAGTCCACTTGTTATTCCAGGTAATGCATTTGTAATCCATTCGTAATTCTAACAGATTTATTTATCATGGTATCATCAGTACGACTTTTACACAATTATATATAACAAAATGAAATAAGAAATTAGTTTATTAAGCAATTAAAAACATTGTTTGACAATTACAATTCTGATTGGAAAAACTGCTCAAATTGCAGAGGTTTAATCATAAAAACAGAGAATTTTGTCAGAATGAGGAGAAAACCGTTCAAAAACGAGTTAGCATGAATTTCATTTTACAAATTAGAGAAGTGTCAGCATTTATTTATCATGGGACCATTATTACGACCTTTACACAATTATATATGACAAAATGAACAAACAAATTAGTTTATTAAGCAATTAAAAACATTGTTTGACAATTACAAGTCTGATTGAACAAACTACTCAAATTGCAGAGGTTTGATTAGGAAAACAGAGAAATTTGTCAGAATGGGAGAGAAAATAGTTCAAAAAAGAGTTGGCATGAATTTCATTTTACAAATGAGAGAAGTGTCAGCATTGCGCATTTGAACGTTTTCTCTCATTTATTGAATATCCACTTAATCTCATTCCGCACTCACTTTGAAATTATTTCACATATTATCATGAATTCAACGAAAATTTTGAAAATCCGATGAAAATTTTTTGACATGATAACATGTTCACTTTTCACTATTCTATTTACACTATATATAAATTTGTCATTTCACTTTTAGGGATCAGAACCCGCGAACTCACTCAACTCCTTTCGAAACTTTGACCCAATGATTTTACCATATGAGACATGATCTCTTTCTCATTTCAAAATTATCAATTCAGAATCAGTATCAACTCCAAATGAATTAAAGATTAATGATAAGAAACAATTTTTTTCTTCCATACATTCTGGAGACACTTGGAACATCTAATATATTACAATTGCTACCATACAAAAATTATAAATCTACAGAAAAATGTAATCGATAACATCCTCAATGTGATTAAGGAGCGATTTCAAGTAATTGGATATAAGACCACACGCATAAAAAGTTGTTTAGATTCAAAACAAATTTCTTAAAATCAGAAAAAGTTTTGCGTAGCTATAAGGTCAAAGAAAAGTTTCTTTAATTTAAAGAAAGGGCCCCGCACACAATGCATGGGAAAATGTCTTTTGGTGGATTTGCATATCTGAATGGCATTGAGAAAAAAAAACAACGACAAAAAAATTTGTTTGTGTTAATGATAACATCATTTGGTTCAACAAAATAATAAACTTAAAAAAACAAAGATTTCATTTATTCTAACTGAAGCATTTATTAGCACCAATATTGTTATTATTACAATACGAATTTTGTTGTTGCTAAAGGTAAGGATAGTTCAAAATACGTATTTTTTAGCATCTCATTCCTAAAACTGGATAAAGTTGTATCAATTGTACCTACATCCACTTTTGGGAAGAACAAACTAAAAAAATTATTTAAAAAAATTATGCACGTCACGTTGAAGTTAGTTTTTCAAGATATCCTTGGTTTTTAACATTTCATCCAAATAATTCGCAATCGAATGAAAATAAGCTCAAATTTCAGAAGTTTTAAATTAAAAAATTTACTGTCCTAAAGGATTCAAATTTAAGATCCAATCATTTTAATTATTTGAATAAAAAATATCTACATCTACAATCAAAATTGCGTAGTATTGGAAGCTTCTACTTTAAAAATCTTCACTATTTAAAAAATTCAAAGAGAAAATTAATGAGTTTTGAATACTTGGTTTCTAAGACAAGAATAATCGGATAATTTAAATACTAAAAAATACAATTTCTCTTCGAATTTGGCTTAAATTGTACTATTTTTAACGATTTTGAATTGTAGCAGTACGATTCCATGGAGTCTGATTCTGGCTGAATGAAAGAAATAATATTAGGTAAGCTGTTTGTTTAATTAAAAATATATAGTTATCTAAGTGTGAAATAAACAACTCAACGCGTGTTGGGTGTGTGCTATCAGAGAAGACATTATTTTTAACGTCAATAAAGCAAGTTAAAATTGTCTAAATATTTTCTGTTCTTCTCGCAATATGTAGCCTTCCTCTTTTTTCAATATGGCTAAAAATCTTACATATTCGTGTTCTTTAATCAAACATAGGAAACTTTTGACGCACTCGAAAAAATTGTTAACTCTGCGAACCAGAATTTGTGAAATATTTTTTTCTCAATGATCTGTTTCTATAATTTCTGATATAAAAAAAAACAAATCAATATCCGTGAAATCTTGACCCACAAAATATTAAATACAATTTTTAGAAAGTTATTCACATTTGGATACAAATTTAACAAATTACATAAGTTTACTTTCAGTTTCATTGCTTTAATCATCATCCTACTTAGAAATTAGAAAGCAAAAAATACATATTTTAAGGAAAAATTCATGTTTTTTGAATTATTAAGACAACAGTTCAATATTTTAAGAGAAAATTGAAAAATATTTCAAAACATTTCAAATGTTTATCGAAAAAAGAAGCTGTTTATAAACTTTGGCAGCTTTGAAAAAATGAAAAAATTTTCTTAAGATTTTCAGGAAACTGATTTATGTTTTTTTCAAATTAATTTCAAGAGAATCTAGACAAAAATCCAACTTTGTTGAAAAAGATTCTGGAGGAATTCAGAGCAATTTAAAACATTTTCCAGAATAAAAAAAAATTAGAAAAGATTCTGATTGTTTGAAAAGATATTTAGAAGGTTTAGAAGTTTCAAAATGATTCACGAATAATTTTGAATTTCAAAAGATTTAAAAAGTGTAAAACCAAAAAACGCAGATTTTTGAAGATAGCGGAAAAAATAAGATTTCAACAGTTTTGAAAGATTTCACGAAAATCAAAAAAAAAAAAAAAATTCTTCAGATTCCTGTGACAATTTTCAGTGATTATGTATTTTAGAGAATGAATTCGAGTAAGTCAAAGCGATAATATGTAGGAAGTTTGAAAAGATTTAAGGGATTAAGCTGGCCCTTCTGATATATTTTTCATGACTCAATTCAAAGGAAAAATAATTATTGATTCCATTTGTTGAAATTGGTGTTAAAATCTGTATAATCTTTTACGTTTAAGGAAAAATCCGGTTCCACATTAAGGAACTAATATAAATTATATCAAATATGTTTGGAATAATTGGAAAGATGGATAGAATTCTTTCATCAAAAATTACATCAAAAAATTTAATTATTGAAAGGTAACTTTAGAAGTAGATGGAAAAAATACTTTTCCCAAGCTTTAGAAATAATACATGACCACTTCTTGACATTATTTTGAAAGTATAAAAAAATATTTTTTGCCCCTTCAGTCGGCAATTTTAGGACTACTCATTCCCGAAAAACTGTTTTTAAATGCTTCCAAATGCCCACAATTAGAAATCTTATGTACGATACCATTTATTTATAAATATTTTTTAAACATTATTGATAAAAGAAAAAATCACATTTGATAGGACGCGTGGTTTTTGTTTTATTATAACATATTGAAAATTCGTTTTTCCGTACGTATAGTAAAAATATAAAAGCATCTACATATACCATTATATTATTAAGCCATTTTAGTAGGTAGGCGTGACACTACCCGATTCGGGTAGTGTTTCT
Organism: Andricus quercusramuli; assembly: GCA_932178445.1. Lineage (NCBI taxonomy): Eukaryota > Metazoa > Arthropoda > Insecta > Hymenoptera > Cynipidae > Andricus > Andricus quercusramuli. The sequence continues at coordinate 47,958 of CAKNXH010058546.1, read as the reverse complement.
AGGTAGATAGTTTCTTGTAGTAAATAACTACAAGTGTGGGCTCACCACACCCACGACCGCCAACAGCAACGCAGTAGTATTATTCCTGAACGATCACCCATCCAAGTACTAACCGCGCCCAGCACTGCTTAACTTCAGTGATCTAACGGGAACTGGTGTTTCCAGCGCGGTATGGCATAATTAGTGTCGTAAAAAGGATATTGGTTTTAACAAAAATAAAA
>CAKNXH010058546.1:19890-44510 GCA_932178445.1 Andricus quercusramuli | reverse complement strand
AAAAAACTAATAACTTTTACCCAAGAAGTTGGATTTTCTTATTGGTTTTTAGTTTTTAGCCTCCCGCCCCCCTCCTCAAACTTGCAACGTAGTTTATGGGAAGTACCGCCAGGCCACTTTCTATTTGAGGACCATCAAATACAATAAAAGTACAGAACATGTGTAACATCCTTAAAACTTACTTCAAAATGGACTCTAGGACATACATAGATCGCCGGCAACTTCATCCTGTGAAGAGCTTTCTACGTCGGTACAGGTGAATTTTTAACCTGAAAGAATAATTTCCAATCAATTTATTGAATTAAAAAAATAATAATTTTAACCAGTTGCATTTGCAAGCAAATAGCTGAAAACTTTCAAGCAAATGAGATGAATTTTTAAAAATGTAATTGAAGTTTTCGCCAAATAGTTGAATTACAAACTGCAAAATGAATTTCCAGCCAAATGGTCGAATATTCATACCAAAATGATTAAACCACAACCAAATAGTTGCATTTTCAAGCACAAAAAAAACTATAAATTCCAATAAAATGATCATTTTCAACAAAAAAGATTTTTTTCAACTAAATAGTAGAATTTCATGAAAAATAATTTCCAATCAAACAGTTGAATTAACAACCATATACTTGAACTTGCAATCAAAAGAGATAAATTTTCAAGAAGTAAGGTAATTTTCAACTAGTTGGTCGAATTTTCAAATAAATTTTCGACAAAATACACATATTTTTACCCAAATAGTTGACTCTTCAATTGAGTTTAATTTTCTTCAACAAAAAAAGACCAATTCATTTTCAACAAAATAGGTGAAGCTCTACAATATAAAAAAGAATGTTTTACCATAAATGAAACAGGTAAATTTTCATTTGAAGAAATTGACTTTTCATTAAAAAAATGATTTTGTAGTAAGAAAGGACTAATCTTCTACAAAAAAGTTAAATTTTCTACCACATAGTAGACATTCCAACCAAATTTTTGAACTTCAAATACAAGCAGACGAATTTCCTAGATTAAACATAGAATTTTCAACCAAAAAATATTAAATTTTAACTAAATGTGATATAAATTTTCTACTAAAATTATGAACCTTCTACCAAAAAAATGAATTTGTAAGAAGCTCTACTTTCAACCAACGAGTGTAAAAAATTATTTTTTTTCATGAGAAATGTAATTAATGATAATTACCTCTGAATATTTGGATGATATTTTGCCCACAGTTCCAGCTCTCCATGAGCTTTACATACGACGACCCAGACCATCTATCCTTGCATGCATTCAAATGTGGAAGTATGCGACAACTGGAAGATAAAGTTTTATTTTTTAATTAATAATTACAAATAAAGTTTAAACTGCATTAGTTAATGCTAGAATTATCAGTGATTTCTTGAATAATCATAATTTACTTTAAACTTGTATAATAACCTAAAAAATATCAGTATTAACTGTCTCGAATAATGTCACATACTTATGTAAAGTAGATACTTACAGAATTCTATCGTTTAAATTCACAACACTAGGGAATAACACTAGCAACATCGACAAGCACAACACTAGAACTACTAGGAATACTATAAAAAAATGCTTATCAGATGGATCAGCACTACACGGTCCACGCGTCCGTTATACAAATTGGCACCAAACACCAATTACCGATACCCGGTAACCTACAAATTTTCACGCGCATGATTGACGCGCAAACGTCGAGCAATCGAGCATATGCGATGGTTTATCTATTCCTTCGTGGATGGTCGAAATGAGTGGAAAAAAGATGCGCGTATGGACCATCCCGAAAGGGATACTTTAGTTATCCCCGATAGTGAATCTGATGTTCTTATAACCATCAGACTGGCCATAAAATAAGAGTCCTTCTAACTATGTCGAAAAAATTTTGGGAAGGACCGTTCGACCATACAGAAGGACTGACTGGCTCTCTAAATTTTGACTTTCTAACTTTGACCATCCATTTTTCTCCGTGTTATCGTGAGATTCAGGCATCCTTAGGCATTAGTGGGACCAGCATAAAGTCAATATTGCATAAACGTTTGGCTGTCAAAAAAATGTGTTGTCCTTGAATCCCACATAATTTGACAATCTGTCAAAAAAGGCCGGTGTGTAGCGGTCATTTCAAGTCACTGTAAACAATACAGTTTATGCTCAAATGACAAAACGTTCTGAAGAAGATTATGATTGAAAAGGTCCAACATTCAATTGGAAACGTCAAATGGCACCTGTAAACACTAGTTTTGCCAAGGCTGATAATGTAAAAGGCAACCCTCGTAGTAGTTATTAATTTAGATATTATTTTTCTCTCAAATTTAGACTCGCTTAAAAGGGTTTTTGTTTCACTGACTATTGTTTTTGTGGGGTCTTTTTCGAGTTTTTTATATATATCGTCACTTAGAAGGTCCATGGTTTTGTTGTTGCAGTCTTCTTTATTCATTATTACTTCTGTGTTGCCTTTTACTGCAGGTAATATTGTGATGTAGTTAATTCACATGAGTTCTTTAATTGCTGTTTTTCCTGTTTTCTTAAATTGAAGGAGGGAAGTTGGGCTTGACGTAAGATGCTGGCCGTCCCATGCCGTTTGTCATTCGCTTTTTCACGTGGAAGGATATATATTGTGGATTCCAAATTACTGATAATTTCTTCTTTCGGAATTTTGGAGGGAGCTACTGCAAAATTATGTCCTTTAGATGAGGCTGAAATCATTTCATTGCTGAGAGCATGGTTAGAGATGTTTTTTACTGTGTTATTTAGTGGTGTGTGATTTTATGGAAGTAATTTGTCATATTTCATTTTTTGCTTTTGAGTGAAAAAATCTTCAATCCGTTGGGAATGGTCAAATGATATGCGGTCCAATGTAGGCAAATGTCAAATATGAGGGGGTTTGACAGAAAAAGCCGAATTTTTAATAGTTTTATGGAAGTATGTAGTATGCAAGACAAATTTGGTATGTTGTATTCTCTCTTTCAAGAGAAGCAAACTCGTTTTATCTAGAATTGATTTAGATTTAGACGTTTCCAAATGGGTTTCCAATTTCAAGAACAGCACCAATCGGATTTGGCTTTCCGTCGTCCCAAGTTTTTCGAAAAATACTTGATTGGCTATTCAACTTTAATAAATAATGAAGAAAAACGTAATTACGCTTAACTTTATTATTTGTCATCAATAATAATATATTATTATAATAATGCATTCTTATTATTTTGTGAAAGTAGACTTCATTAATTAGATGAACATGAAAATAAAAAAAAAAGTTAAATAGCCATTTAATGTGTTTTAATACTCGATGATTATTTTCCTGTAAGAGCCTACAACGTATCAGGCTTTCAGAAGAATATAGCTGAGTATTCTTTGGAATGCCTAAATAAACCAGGCGCTTGGCCGCCAGGTATAGATTTTGTCCAAAATTCTTCTGCATCCTCTAAAAGCCAACGACATATATATAAGAATAACATGGCCTGAAACTTCAGTTTCAGGTTAGCCCTGAAAGAGTGAACTGCAATGTTCGCGAAACTTCGGCAAGATTCGTAGTTTTTCACACGATTGAAACTCGAAATACCTTCTTTTATTATCATGAATCATCGTGAAAGCGTTAAATCTATCATTAAAGTATTTTATTCTTTTTCATGTATTCGAAAATTAACGAAAGAGCAATGGGCTCAGGCAAAGATTGCCAAGCAGAAAAAAGAAATAAAAATGTGCACGGAGACAATATTTTTATTGAAACTTTAGTGATAAGCAGAAATGAGTCTTCGTGTTTCAGGTTGAGAAAATCCTCCCGCATTTGCATGCCACTTGAACATATAGAAAAAATATAAATAAGATACTAGCTCTTTTTCCATTCGTTGCGATAAAATGAGAGTCAGCAAAAACAATGAATAGATAAAATCGAGTTGCACGTTGCAGAAGTTTATCCCTTCATCTATGGGCCAGTTGTGGATGCTGAATATTGACCCAATACAAGCTGAAACTTGTTTTACGAATTGGTATTAGAATTCTAATACTTAATTACACATAATCGAAAGATATCATTGTGCCCTGCAACAAACTGATCCAATAATGTAACGGCCTTTGTTTCTTCATATTGAGACAGATTTTCGTATCAATTGAATAGAGTTGCAGCAAAAACAATATCTTCAGATTTAATATTATCATTGTGAAAAACATACTGGATTCAATATTTGTAATTTTATCACACTTTCAGTATACTCTTGTATTGTAAATTTTCATTGCACAACGCCTTCGAAAGTTGTTTGATCAAAAAGTGAGACCTTAGGACTTCAGTGTGCACCTATAGATATGATCCACTCTCGACTAGAACATTTTTAAGAAAAGTAAATAAGTTGTTGATGTGATGCTTCATTCCGCAACTCCAATGTACCGCCTGAATGTGAATAATAATTTTGTCAATAGAAAGATAGCGGCTAGTATATATATGTCAGTGACACGGATGCCAGATATTTTTAGTGGCAGCTTCTTTCCTCTTTGAAAAACAGGTTTTTTATGTGGAGAAATGAGGAATAGTATTTGTACCCTGCTCTTTAATCTACTAATATTTCTCAATTATGATGGTAAGTAGATTATAATGTAATTTCAAATCAATTATATAAAAGAATATCTCACATTCCGATATCGACTATATTAAAAAATTATGTCTTCGTAAAGCATGTACTCTGAATCATTTGAAACATATGTTATTATAATTCCACGTGTATTCCATCTTGCTGCGTATTCATGTATTTACGGGAAAAGTGCTTTGCTATTTGTTATAATCTATTCATCTTTTATGAAATTAATTCATGTCCATACTTATTCTTTTTCTTCGGAAAAGGACTTCTTTGTCGGATTTGTTCTTTTTCAATCAAAAAAAGAATTTTTATTTGAATCAGTTGAAACATAATATATCATTTTAATCCCACCTTTATTCAATCTTGCTTCGTAATTATATATTAACCAAAGAATCCAGAGTTTTTCTTTTTCTTTGGAAAGAAAAACTTCTTCATACTTCTTCTTTGTAAGAAAAATGTTTCTTTGAATGAATGGAAACATATGTTAATATAATTCCACGTGTATTTCATCTTGCTGCTCGATTCCGTATTCACCGAAAAAGTATGTTAATAATTTGTATAAAATCATTTGTCATCAATTATTTTTCATCGTTCTTTATAGAAGCAAATTAAATTTCAACTTCCTTCCTGACAAGAAGAATTTACAGAAAATGTGTCCTAATAATTGTTATAAATTCATTTTTCATGAATCATTCCTCATCGTTTTTCATAAAATCAATTCTAAAACAAACTTCCTCTTTTTTCTGAAAGAAAGATTTTTTCTTGGAATCAGTTGAAACATATGTTATTATAATTCTATGTGTACTCTATCTTGAGGCGTAATTACGTATTCACCAAAAAAGTGTCTTACTAATATAGTTACAAAATCATTTGTGATCAATTATTTTTCCTAATTCCGGATAAAATCAATTCGAACGAAGATTTGGTAATAATGAAAATATTTCTTCACACGAATGTTTTCTGATTAAAGAACTTTGGGCAATGGACGGTAACTTAAATTTCCAACTGCCCCCGCCAAGGCCAAATCGATTTGCGACTTATCCGCCAGGTGCTGTCTTTTGGAATGGTAATAAGCGCGCTGGATTCATGGATAAACGTTACAGGAATTTTGTCGAGGATCCTCATGGTTTTCCATTTGAACCTCTGGTGGAAACGAAGGGTAAAGTGGGGCACATGAAATATTTAAATTTCAGGACTTGCTATTGCTTTTTTCAAATACCCCCCCCCCCCCTTCGCCCCAATAAAGGTCTGAATTCGAATGATGATTTTATGTTTATCAAGTGGAGGGGAAAGCCTGAACGTTAGTTGCACCTCCCCTTAAACCCTTAGCTGCAGCCGCCCTTGGTTTTATGAAATAGTGTTTACTCGAAGTAAAGTGTCCAGAGGCACATGTTGAACGACCTTGATTAAGTTATTAGCATATATAATTTTGTTGAACTTATAATTCATTTTTGGGATTGACTAAACGAATGCAATTCATTATTCCTTTGACAATTATTGGGAAACGACAATTTATTACGAGAGGATTCTTTTTGAAATTAAGACAGATTTCAAGGTATATCAAAAGATTTCAAGAGCTTAGTCTAAATACCTACTTGACCATTTTTTCAATGGATTTTAAAAGGTTTCAAGAGACTCAAGGAGTTGAAACATTTTGATTCATTTTTCAAAATGTAACGGTATTTCAAAGATTTTTGAAGGAATTTAAGAGATTATGAAAGATTTCAAAATAAGTTACAGGATTTTAAAGGATTTCAAAGGATTTCAAAGGATGTCATGTGATACCGAAATATTTTCACCAATTCTGAAAGGCATCAGACAATTCAATGGGATTTTGAAGATTCAAAGGGTTCCAAGTATATTTCATAAACTTTAAATAGTTTTCAGGGGATTCCAAAGCTTCAAAAAGATATCAAAGGATTTTAACGAATTTTAAGAGATTTAAAAAGGTTTTGGTGATTTCACAGGATTTTGAAGGTTTTTAAACAATTTTTAAAGATTCCAAAGTATAACCACGGATTTTGGAGGATTTCGTAAGATATCAAAATACATCACAATACCGTGAAATTTTTTCGATGGCATGAATTCTTCCAAAAACTCTTTAAATTTCCAAATTATCATTACATTTTCCTAGAATCTTCCAAAATTTGTCAGAATACTTTGTTATCTTTTGAAATAATTTGAAATCCCGTTTTTCTGTCTAAAATTCGAAAATCTTTTGAAATGATCGGATTTGAATATGAAGGAGATTAAAAATCTGAGATTCCTTGAAATCTTTTGAAACCTCGTCTGAAGTGGGAAGCAATGTTATAATTTTTATGCCTGAAGTCCAAAATTTAGAATTTCACGTAAGAAAAGGGTGTCACAAGAATCTTATTATTTCTTGCAATATGGAGGTTTGAAGGGGCTTTGCAAAATTTTGAAATTACTCACGGAATTTCAAGGATTTGAATTGATTTTCAGAGATTTCAAGGGATCTTTGTGGGTTTCAAAGGATTTTTATGGAATTTTGAGGTTCCAAGCGATTGCAAGGATTTTCACAGTTTTCAAAGGGGATTTAAGGAATTTACAGAGAGCTCATTCGTTTTCAAAAGATCTCCATGGAGATTGAAGAATTTAGAAGTACTTTCGCACTATTTGGAAATTTTGAGAGATTTATACAATTTTGAAAATAGTTAACGGTATTTTAATGAATTGCAAAGAGATCCAGGGATTTCGCGATTCTTTGTTTATTGGAAGCATTTTATATAAAATATTACGTAACAGAAAATAAATATGAAAAAGAATATGACGTATGAGAAGTTGTTTCAACAGAAAAAATACGTATTCATCCGTATATTTTCAAAACATAATCAGACAGGGGAAACCAACCTAAGAAATACTTTTGACCCCCTCTCCCACCCTAACAAGCTTTGCGGAATCAATGAGCACTCCCTTAGTAGTCTCGCAATTTAGTACAATTAAGTATAGTTCTTAGTTAATTAATTTTTTAATCTTGAAAATAATTATTAACCATTATTTTCTTACTGCCAGCCTATCTTCCTCAACGTGGTTTTGTGTATCGTGAAGGAGGACAAATTGGAATTCTCAAGAATGAAGAGATTTTCGGAATATATGATAATGGTAATTCAAAAACTAAGATACAATCTAAATCAAATATTAGAAAATTCTGCCTTAAAAACCTAATTATGGAGTTTTAACTCAATGATTTTTTCTACGAATAAATTAATTAATGAGTATATTTTTTCCTTTCATTAGGTTGGCATGTGATATATACACCTAAAAATGGCGACGAAGTTAAGGTTTATCAAGGTAATGAGAAAATAACTATTGCAAGATATCATGACGGATGGGAACCGGTTCTAAGTCACCCAGCGGGACGTTAAAAATATAATTGAATTTAACAAAAATACAATTTAAAGAATGAATAGTACAGAATTTTACTCAAAGTGTTCAGTTTTTTCTCAAGAGTTAAAATAGTAGGCGTGAAATATTTTCTGAGTGTCAAAATAATGAAGAGCGATCGCTAACTACGTGAAAACTTGAAAGTGGTACGATAAATAAAGACTATTAGCATGAAAATGAACTTTTTTCTAAATATCACCCCACCCTGAAGTTCCCTGTATCTCTAGATTAACGAAAAACTGAAAGCACATTTGGATTCGTCTCCGAGAAATCTACATACGCGTTTTTCAAACCCTTTTTGAAACAACCACATTATTTTTCAACATTCTGCACTTGTTATAAACAAATGCATCAATTTGTGTTAACATACTTTGCCACAGCAAATTTCGAAGCAACAAAACTGTTTTCTCCAAATTTGCATAGTTACAAATCAATGTTGTTAAGAATTTTTGCACGTGATTCGATTCTCGATTTTTGTTGATCCATCCCCCCAATTTGTTCGTTTACGGGAAAAAGAAATACGATATTTTTATTTTTCAAATCGGTCAACAATAATCCGTTCCCCTAGGCTTTTGAAATTAGCATAGGATTTTAAATTGGGCAAAGCGTGATTTAAAAAATGTAAATACGAAGTTATTACATATATATATAAACATTTTATGAATTAAAGTTTAGTCCCTTCTGAACAAATGTGAAAGGAATGATATTCACCCACTAAATTTGAGTTATGAGCACCCTCATCCCCTTGTATCCTATTTTTTAAACAATTTAAATTCCTCTAATGTTGTTTCTCCACCCAATCGTCAAAGGATTATTTTTTCTGGAATTACTGCCCCAATTAAGGAATGATAAGAGTAACATTTTTTTTTTGGGGGTGGAAGTAGATCACAAAAAATCGAAAGTTGAATTTTGAAAGGTATAAATTTGGTCACCTCTAGTTTCGCCTCATCTACGAAATTGGAACTTTTGTAAATAATTATAAACAAACTAAGCGTCTGATTGAAAAACCAGGAACACATTTGGATTCTCTTTCTGAAATATCTAGGAGTGCTTTTTGTTTAAACCATTTTTATATTAATCAATTAATTTGAAAATGATTTTAAATGTTGCAAAGTATTATTTTGATCCAAATAAACATCTTAAAATCCCTAAAGGGATTTTATATTCTCTTAAAAAAATAATTGTTGAAACAAATGATAGTTTCATCATTTTTTTAACTTCTTAAAACAATTTCCAAATTTATACAAACGTAAGTTGTTATAGCAGATTCGGTTAATAACATCGTTTTTCAACTTCAAAAATCTGAGAAGACAGTTTCCGTTTGCTCAAACCATTATTATTATTGTTAAGTAAAAAAGCCTCTTAGATGTCTTCACATGTTGATTCTTACTAAATAATCCAGTTTGGTGTGCAATTCATAAATTTGTTTATAAAAGTTGCAGAATTTCAAACATTATTCAATTGTATAACAAATTGTTAAAAAAACAAATTTAGATATTTCCGAGACTCCAAAGTGCTGGAATGTACCTAAATATAGTCTTTCAGCTACTAATGAATCCATAATTGCATCAATAACTTTAATTCAGAATCGACTATTTGTTCAAATAGCCATAACTGTGAAAAACTCGACAATTTCAAGTAAAGCATCCACAAAAAACTTAAAAATAGTAATCAATAGTTTATTAGGTTAGGTTGTTTATTAGGTGAGTTTAGGTTGCAAAGCAGCTCTAAGTTGTACCTCGGCCCTCTAAGTGCCATTCCATTAATATTTTCTGAATACTTTGTGTATGTTGTTGGCATCTTAATAAAAATCTATTTTTTTTTTCAATCTTGTTCTTGGGTGAACCCGGTTTCTCATCATAGTCACGGGCTAAGTCAAGTGACTGATGTATAAGGATGTTAGAAGTTCATAAAATACGATTTCTCAAATCTTCTGGGTTGATGTTGTAGGTACAAAATTAGCAGCGTAGTGTAGTTTAGAGTTCGTATTTTACCGCTGTTATCCATACACAGCAGCCACAATCGTTGGAGATGACAACAGTCGTCTCTGGATGCTTTCTTAGAGCTACCATCAATTTTTTTTTTCTTGTTGAAACTTTTCCTCGGGTGAACCCGGTTTTTCGTCATAGCCACGTACTAAGTCAAGTGACTGATGAGTTAAGGAAGTTATAAGTTATTTTAATACGATGTTTGAAATAATTTGCGATGATGTTGTTTGTACAAAACTAGGAGCGCGGTGTAGTTTGCAGTTTGCCTTTACTGCTGTTATCATTAGACAGCGGCCGTGAGTGTTGGATGTGACAACAGTCACCTCTGCATGCTTTCTTAGAGTTACCATTTATCACGCCATAGATTCTTAGTCGCTTGCTTCCTGATGGTCTAGGAAGTTTCCTACACTGCAACAGGTGTTTAATAAACCCGCCTTCTGAGCTGTCGCCAGTACCCTACTGACTCCTCATTGTTCAGGATGTTCAGTGCATCTTGCGTGCACATTACCTGTAGCCGAAATCACAATAGGATGAATAGATGCATGTTTTACATGCCTCCATATTGCCTTTACTTCATGCCTTAGCTCGCTATACTTATGTATCTTAGTTGTATAGGTTGCCTGCAAATTTCGGTTGAGCGGACAAGCAATGTCGATGATGTAAAATCTTCCACCTTTTTTCTCTCGCATCACAATGTGAGGTCGATTGGCTTAGATTTCATGATCCGTCAGTCCAGGTCTTCCAACTATGCAACAAAACTTTCCTTTTTAGTGCTTCCTGAAATAACCATCTATACTCCAGCCTCTCCCATCAATGAAAACATCCTTAAAATCCCAAAACACATAAGATTGTCTGATCAAAAATTCGTCCAGCCGGGAGAAGTGGAAGCTCTCATCGGAGCCGAGCTTTTCTACGAAGTTTTGAACACAAGCAAAATTCCTCTCGCTGTACCATGAACCGCCTTGCAAAGCACCAAATTCGGTTGGATAGTAACAGGCAAGGTCAACTCTAACTGGAATCAACAAAAGCTGAAATGTCACTTGGTCAGGGATAATCCTAACGTACAATTAGAGAACTTTTGGAGAATGGAAGAGAGCGAGGAGAGACGATATTTTTCAAAAGAAGAGGAAGCATGCGAGAAACATTTTTCTGTCAACGTGAAACGTGATTATTCAGGCAAGTATGTTGTACGATTACCTTTCAGAGAACAAAAAGAAGAACTAGGAAATTCTTACGACGTGGCGCGGCGAAGATATTTTGCTTTGGAAAGGAGACTCACAAAGAACTCGGATTTGCAACAAAAATACCATCAATTTATCAGAGAGTATAAAGATCTAGGACATATGGAGTGCATCGGAAGCAGGACGGATCAAGGCTACTACATGCCTCACCAAGCTGTAGTTAGAGAGACGAGTCTTACTAAGAAACTAAGGGTGGTGTTTGACGCTTCGGCCAAAACAATCACAGGAATCTCTTTAAATGACATACTGATGGTGGGACCAACTATCCAGGACGGAATATTTACTTTGATATTACGCTTTCGTCAGCATCCATTCGTTTTGAATTCGGACATCGAAAAGATGTACCGCTAATTTTTGGTCCATCCGGAAGATAGGAAATACCAGAAGATTCTTTGTCGATATAGCACTGGTGAACCACTAAGGACTTACCAATTGAAGACCGTGACGTATGGGACTTCTACAGCCCCTTTTTTGGCCGTTCGATGTTTAAAAAAAATTAGCAGACGATGAAAGATCCTCATTTCCAATTGCAGCTGAGGCGTTGAAAAACGATTTTTACGTGGATGAACTTCTCACTGGAGCGGATTCACTGGAGGACGCTAAACAGTTGCGAGATCAGCTGATAAAGCTAACCAATAAAGGAGGACTTCGTCTATGCAAATGGACATCGAACAGTCAAGAGGTTATTAAGGACCTTCCAGACTGCTCTAATCAAGCGAATCTCAAACTGGATCCTGACCATGCAACCAAGACCTTGGGAGTGTCTTGTAATTCACAGGAAGACAGGCTTATTTTTGAAGTAGATTCGGTGCCTGGCCAGGAACACATCTCCAAAAGGGTAATGCTATCGCAAATAGCCAAGCTCTACGATCCTCTGGGATTGTTAGCACCAGTTATTATCTATGCAAAAATAAAAATGCAACAATTGTGGAAAACTACAACAAAGTGGGACGGCCTTGTTCCCTCTGAAATATTATCACCTTGGCGGCAGTACCAGAAACAATTACATCTGCTGATTCACTGGAAAATTCCAAAATCTGTCCAAGTCCCAGGTGCAGATGAACTTCAACTCCATGGGTTTGCAGATGCGAGCGAAAAGGCTTATGGCGCGTGCATTTATGTACGGGCAACCAGAGGAGATGAACATCACTCCACATTACTTTGCGCAAAATCCCGAGACGCGCCAATCAAAAATTTGAGCATGCCAAGACTCGAACTTTGTGCAGCGGTTCTCTTGGCTTATCTTTATAAGACTGTAAAGAATTCCCTTAGGTTGAAATTTAGTAAAACTGGGTTCTGGTCGGACTCTACGATTACACTCAATCGGATCAGCTCATCTCCTCATGAATACAAGACCTTCGTCGCTACCAGAATTGCTGAGATACAACATCTCACTCCTGTAAATAACTGGAAACATGTCTCATCAAAGGAAAACCCTGCGGACTTCGTCTCGAGAGGACAGCTTCTTCAAGAATTCCTCCACAATACACTTTGGAGAAATGGCCCAGAATGGTTAACTCAAGCAGAATCCAATTGGCACAATTACTCACCAGAGAACACCGATGATCTGGAAGATGAGAGAAAAGGGACTACCGTCTTAACAACTGTTACCGGCAAGCCTAAATTCGATCTTTGGAATCGGTTTTCATCATTGCCAAAATTACTGCGCGTGACTGCATGTTGCTTGCGTTTGTACAGAGGTTACAGAGCATTTTGTTCAAATTCGTTATCGCCGGACGAATTACGGAAGGCATTGCATCAAGCAATTTCAGCTATACAACGACAGGAGTTGCACGAAGAATTCCACTGTTTGTCAAGGAATGGGGACCTTCCAAAGAGTTCGAAAATTCTCAGGCTACATCCTTTCATCGAAGAAGATCTACTGAGAGTGGGAGGAAGAATCCAGAATGCCGACATCGACAATGATCAAAAATATCCTGTCCTTTTACCTAGAAACCATCCCGTTACCGATCTCATAATTCGCGATATCCATGAAAGTCAGTTTCATTCAGGTGTGAACGGCACCTTGTATGTAACCAGGCTGAAGTATTGGCCAATTGATGGTCGGCTTGCAGTCAGAAAGGTCGTACACGCATGCATAAAATGTTTTCGCGCAAGGCCTAAAGAACAAGATTATGTAATGGGCAATCTTCCCAAGGTAAGAGTGACCGCGTCATGTCCGTTTGAAAATATAGGAGTTGACTATTGTGGCCCTTTTTACGTGAAGGAAAAGCGTCTTCATAATAGGAACAATGTTAAGGTATACGCAGCTGTATTTGTGTGTCTATCAACGAAAGTGGTTCACATTGAACTTGTTGGTGATCTAACGACTGAAATGTTGATTGCAAGCTTGAGGCGAATTTTTGCGCGTCGAGGAAAGGCTAGAACGATCTACTCAGATAATGGTACCAATTTTGTTGGTACCAAAAAAAAATTAAACGAGCTTTACAGTTTTCTCAATTCCGACGAGCATAATAGAAAGGTAGAAAGTTATTTAATTGATCAAGGAATCAAATGGCACTTTTCTCCTCCGCGAACCCCCCATTTTGGTGGGATCTGGGAGGCAGCTGTAAAATCGCTCAAGCATCATATGTTAAGAACGATAGGCGACACATTGTTCACATACGAAGAGCTCAGTACGTTCATGTGCGAAATCGAAGCAGTGCTTAATTCGCGGACACTCACACCGATGTCGTCAGATCCCAGCGATTTATGTGCGTTGGTCATTTTTTAATAGGTCAGCCTGTAACTAGCATACCTGCTCTAGATTTTTCGCAGATTCCTACGAATCGATTATCTTCCTAGCAACACATTCAGAAACTAAAAGGAGATTTTTGAAAGCGTTGGAACCACGAATATTTGAATGAAATGAATGTCAGGAGTAAGTGGCATACTGGATCGGCAGATTTGATTAAAATAGGATCTCTTGTTGTTCTTAAGGACGAGAATTTTCTGCCACTGCGTTGGAAGTTAGGCGGAATTATTGATGCCCATCCAGGCGACGATGGCATTATACTTGTAGTAACCTTAAAGACTGAAAGCGGCGTCTTAGAACGAGGTGTAAAGAAAATTTCGCCGCTTCCTATAGAAGTATAAATTTGTTGAACGCGTATCGTTCAAGTCCGGCAGAATGTTACTGCGTAAATATAATTTGACAAGAATCACATGGATTCATACACTTATCACCGATCCTCAGCGATCTTATCCGAGGTTCTGCGAAATGTAGTAGCTTCGAATGTGAATCGAAGCTAGAGGGACCTCAGTACTCTCATGACTGGCAAGTCTATCAACACGAATTTAATTGTACGAATTTTAATTTTATACGGGCTTTCTTGTTTTATGAATAAATGTTTAACGTCTGTGAGGATTTTAATTTTGAGTATTATTGACTTTCACCTTAATCAATTTCTTCACTATAAGATTAGTACAACTTCACGTGCCATGAGAAACAATAAGAAAAAAAAGAAGACTTGAGCGCGTAGACACTTACCAACCAGAAAGTACCTCCTACTTGCTCTCCTACCTTTACCTTGCTTTTTCTCTCTCTAAAAATTTCCGATACTCTCTTTATTAATCCTTCTCGTATCCCCTTTTTCACCATAACTTTCTCTATCTCGCCTCGGTCTAATGAGTCAACCGCCGCCTTCAAGTCCACGGACATTGCTATCATTGCCCCTTTTTCCCCTTTCTCCCTTTTAATCCTCTTATTTACCAAGTAGTTCAGAACATATATATTGTCCATAACCCCCATCCCTTTTCTAAACCCTGTCTGATTCGGTGGCTCTATCTTTTTCTCCACAACTTCTTTCTTTAACCTCTCCGATAAAACAGACACATATACTTTATACATTGTTGGCATTAGTGTCACTCCTCTATAACCTTTAACCTCCTCCCCTCTGCCTTTCTTCACTATTGGTATCACTACTTCTCCTTTCCATAACTCTGGCCACCCCTCTCCTCTCCATACTCTATGCACATTATCCATGCCTATTCCTTTAATTCTGTCCCCCCATATTTCCATACGTCATTTGGAATCTCATCTATACCAGGTGCCTTTCCATCTTTCATCATCCCTAATACCTTGACTATTTCCTCTCTTGTAATGTCCTCCTGCTCATCTATTTCCCTACCATCTTTTCCTCCTTTCCTAACTTTCTTCTCTACCCCTCCTAGTAATTCCATAAAATATTTTTTCCATTCCATCATCTCAATATCCTGGTTTACTCTGTTCCTTCTTCTTCTCTCTTTATTTACCACTTTCCAAACCTCCTCTTCCGTCCTAGCCTTCACCGCTTCTTCTTCAAACCTTTTATTTTCTAAATTTTTTTTTAGTTTCTCCCATATTTTAGAAACAAAATGATAAAATTTATTACAAGAATATATTAACAAAAATATATATTAATAAAAAAATATGCAAATTTTTTGGAACTACATAATAAATATAAGTTCAAATTTCATACAAAAATGCTAATAGTAATAAATAGATATGTTTGATAAAACAAGGCGATTGTGTAAGATTTTCAGCTTTATTGAAGCAATTAAAATTTGATTGCGATACACGTAGATAGACTGTGTCATCTCCAGCAAGGGGTTTCTTCAAGATATTTGTCCTCAAAAGGATGACATTGACATGATGTCAGTCACACACTATATCTCCTTTACATTGCTTTATCCACGCCTCATGTCTAGATTCATGGAAAATATTTGTTTAATTTTCAATGAATTTTAATTAACAGCAGATAATTTCATTCCGAAATTTATTCTTAACATTTTATTCACCATGTTTTTACTTAATATTATTAAGGAAATTTCAAATAAATTGGAATAAATTATATTACATTACGTTACATTTTAATTTGAAAAATGAATATTTAAAAAGAACTTCACTGCTTTCTGATTAGAGACATTTTTCATAAAATCGTTGCAGATAGAAAAGAATCGATCAGGGAATAAAACAATCCATTGTTAATTAAAATTTAATGAAAATTTTGACCTTCTTCCTGCATGGAAGGAAAAACGTTGAATATGTTTAAAGGCTTTCAAATTGAAAATTACTTCCATGAACACGTGCGGGAACTAAGTTTCTAACTTTTCATAGAGTACGTTTTATTTTAGGGGTAAACATATAAAAAATATATTCATAAATGTTCAAAAAGTAATTTCAATTCCTAAAATGAATTTTCTTCTTTAAAAAAAGATTTATTTTCCCATGATTTCAAAAATGGGATTTGAGCACCCCCTAGTGTAGGTGTTTAACCAACATTATATTTTTGACCAGTCACAAGAGTGCCTTCCGCCCCCACGAGACGTTGAAAAGGGGTTGGGGTTTGGTCAGCATTATTTGTAAACATAACATTTTTCTTTTTAAAAACTTGTTTTTTTTTTAGTTTTTACATTGAAAATTGTTTTTTTTTTTGCAATTTTCATAGCCATATATGTATTTAGTGCATAAAAGTACAACGCTACACGCGTTTTGGAACTTCGCGCCCGGGAGAAAAAAAACAGCCTGCAGGCTGGCCACTAAGTTCAATTTAAGAAAAATTTCAAACAAGATTAACAAATTTTAACAATTTTAAGTTGTGTTAGTGTTATACGCAAAGAATGTTATTTTAAAACAATAATCATTGTAGTTTGAAGAATATTTACCATTTTTCAACAGTTTCGGATTATATTAACAGTTGGTCACAGAACATCGATTAGTTTAAACAAAAATAATTCAATTTTGAAGAATTTTTAGAATCTTCCTACTGTTTTCTGATATGTAAGCGTTCTTTGTGCATCATGCATGTCAGTGTTTTCAAGTAATTTTCAATTGCATTTGCGCAATTCTGTTTCATCCTCTCATCGGTTGAAGACCTTTCAGTTTCACGAAATACAATCAACTATCCGAAATTATAAATTAGAGTAGCCGATTCTGATCAAATCGATCGGATGCACTAACCTCAATCTTTGAATATTTAATTTGATTTCGTGAACTTGAAGGTTATCAATCGATAAGCAAATACAACATAACTGAGAAAATACATTCTACACTTGACAATATTATTATTATTCTTACATTTATGACTTACTTTTACATTCAGAATGTTTTCCCAAAAAACTCTTAAGCAATCCCATGACGTCATGCTAAAATACTCAATTCAAATCAAAGAGGACTTCCCGCTCTTCGGAATTCTTTTTGATTGGTCAGCCACTGACGCGGGACCGAGGTAGAGATGGGGAGTTGATGACCGATTTTCGGTAATCTGACTGTCGCCTGACCGGACAAGTGGAAAAAGTGGAAATCATGTTATTATGCGAAAAATTGAATTAATATCATAGATCTAAACAACATAAAACCTTTTTATTAGTGAAAAGAATTTTTTTTTCTAACAAAAAGTGAAGGAAAAGGAATAACTACGTAAAAAAGTGATCGCATCTCGTTGCTGTAGACAAACATAACCTATTAAACATGAATAGTTTTCAAATCTGGAAAACTAATAAGTACACTTTTTGAAAAAAGAAGTCAAAATGATGATTTTGTGTGAGGTTTATCATCCAATAGATGGTATAAAATTTAGTTTGTAGTATTTTATCGTGGTAGGTGAACTTAACCTGTATGCATAAGTGTAAAAATGGAAATTATACCATGTTAACAAACTACAAAAATATTTGGTTTTCATTTAAATAATTCCAAATTGTATATACGTTTAGTTTAAGAATTCACATGCTTAACATTTTTCCGTTTCAAATCTAAGTGTTTCAAAATTATACAATTTTAAATTTAAACCCTTTATTTCTCAATAATTGTATAATATCTTAACGAAACTCAAAACTATTCGGGCTTAATTTAAATCGTTCAAAATTGTACAAATTATGCTTTAAAATTTAAATTTTCATCTTTTGTCATTTCAAATTTGAATTTCTCATGATTGAACAATTTTAAATTAAAATCCTGTATACTTAAATAATTGTAAAGTAGGAAAAGGTTAACATAAGAATAATTTCATGATGACCAAATTCAAAATTATGTGTATCTCATTCAAGGAATTCAAAAATACTGGCTATAATACAATAAATTTAAATAGCTCAAGCTTTTACATTTTTAGTTTTAAATTTGTAATAGTAAAAGTGTTTTTGGAGAGCCTCGAAGTAACGAATTTTTATGTTTTTGTAGAATCCAAATAAAAACGCTTTTAAATTCAAAATCATTAGACTGAACTGTTGAAAATTTAAAGAAAACTTTAACGTTCAGAAGTGCAAAAATTTCAAGCTATTTTAAACCTATAAGATCAAAATTTTCGGGCCGATAAATTTTGAGTCTCAAATTGAAAATAAGAACTGCACTTTTTAATTTTTCTGATATTCAAATTTTTAATAAGGTTAAGTTCTTTTGACAAAACATCGAATAGTTGATATTTTTCACAGAATAGACGAATATTCAACCAAAAAGGATGAGTTTTCAATGAAACAGTTAAATTTTCAACAAAATGATTACATTCTTAACCAAAAATATTAATTTTCAAGCAATGAGATTAATTTTATACTGAAAAGACAAATTTTCATTTAAAAATTAATTTTGAATTAAAAAAAAATTAATTTTGAATAAAGAAGATGAATTTTCAACTAAAGTGATGAATCTGCAAACAAAAAAATTAATTTTTAAGAAAGTAGTTCGAGTTTCAACCATGTGTTCGAATTTTCAACCAAAAAAGATGAATTTTCAATAAGAAATTTAATAGTGGAATTTCAACTAAAAAAGATCAATGTTCAGACAAACATGTGATAGTTAAATGTCCAGTTAACAAAGTTAATTTTCTACCCAAAGAGATAAATTTTCAATAAAAGTGTTGAATTTTCAACCAGCAAAGGTTTTTCAGGAAAGAAAGAAAAGAAATGGTTGAAGTTTCTACAAAACTTTAGAACTTTAAAACTAAAAAAAACTTGAAAAATAAATGCCTTATACTGAAATCAAAACCAGAATATAGTTTTGACAGCACCGGCGAAAATTTCTCCATTTCGCGTAAGTTTAGTTTTACGGAGACGCTTCACGTTAAGATAGGTTTATTGAATTATCATTTACATTCTTTTATTTCAACCTGTAATTTTTTGGGTTTCCAGGTTTCTTTTCTATCACTAAATTGATCAATATAACAAATAAAAATGTCATCTACAATATAATAAAACAATATAAAAAATACCATAATGTAAGATTCAAATTAGCGTTCAGTTATTCAGTTAGAATTAATCCTGAAAGAAATAAATCATATTTGCCATAAATTTATGTCTTAATCCCGAATGATTTTTGTAGGTTATGTCTCATTAGGATCACGCAAATCTAAGAAATTGTCCGTCTGAAGAGATCAACAGCCTGCAATAATATAAAAAATAGTTCCGTTTTTGTTTTCATCTTACATTGTTTATTAAACAACATTCTAAAATAACTATTTATAAGATGATTTCCACTTTTTCCAAAATGTCCTGTCAGTCAGATGACGGGAAAAGTGGTCCGCGTCGTTTGACGTCACTCCCCATCTCTAGACCAAGGTATGAGATGCAATTTGAAATAGTCCAGCATTAGGGACTTGAAATAGGTAAGCCTTGGAATATGTGCGTCGCGAAATATGTAAGAGTTCACTCTAATATTAATTTTATATTTTAATTAAAAAATTTCGTCAGACAAAAAAACTAATCCCGCGCAGGGCGCTCGTGTTTATTTTCTATTTAAAAACAGAGAGTATTAAAGAGAGTGGAAGGTGATCGTACACTGGACACTAGCGCACTCTGCTGCCTCGGGGAAGAAGCTCGGGCATTTCAACGGGAAGTTTACTTTCTATAATGCGTCTTCTCTGACAGTGAAAAAGGTTTTGTTTACAAACAAGTTTCATATCGTAAAGAGTTTTTAATAAAAATGCCACATTACTGTAGTGTGAGTGGCTGCAACAATAGCACGCATTGAAAACTGAATCATAAATTGAAAAGATATCAATTCAACTAATTATTTAAAAAACTGTCGGAATCGAATGACTATGATATCAGCTACGAGGATGGATTAATCTTTCATAGAATAACATTGTTAATTTTAGCTTTCATGGATGTCGAAAATTTTTTGAGACAAGCTCAAGTTTTATGAAAGGTAAGTTTTAATAATTTAATGTAAATTTAACGTCAATTAAATCGTAACGTTACAGGTACTGCCAGAGGGAAAAGCACTGACAGCGAAGAGGGCGAAACGGTTCCAAGTGGTGTGTGGTTTTTCATATCGACGGACACGTTTTCAACGCTTCATCCTATTTATGAAACAGAGGTACGTTCGCAATGAAATGCGTGTTTGATTGTATTAATATAGTTTTTGTTCTGTAATACTGCATCTATAAGTAAAACAAATTAATTTTGAACCAGAAAAGAACGGGTTTTCAACAAAATAGTTTGATTTTTAACAAAAGTGATCACTTTTCAAATAAAATGACGAAATTTCTACTGGAATAATTGAACTTTAAACCAAACAAATAAATTTTCAACTAAAATGATGAATCTTTAACTCAAATGGTTGAATTTTCAATCAAAAGGTGAATATTCCATCATGATGATTAATTTTCTACAAAAAAAAAAGAATTCTCAACAGAATATATAACTTTGCAACCAAATTGTTGAATTTACAACTAAAAATGATACGCTTTTGAGCAATGGTTGAATTTCACGAAAAACGAAAAGAGAAGATTTTTCAACAAAGAATTGTATAGTTAAAAATTAAGTTAAACAAATTAATCTTGAAAAAAACGATTTCCTATCGAACAGTTCAATTTTCAACCAATTTGATCAATTTTCAACTAAAATGATGAATCTTCAACTGGAATAGTTGGATTTTATACCAAAAAGTTACACCAAATTTTCACCGAATAGTCAAACTTTCAAATAAAAAAGATCAATTATTAATCAAACAGTTGAATTTTAGTTCAAAAAAGATCAATTTTTAAACAAAAATACAATAGTAAAATTTTCTGTTTGAAAAAACTAGATTTTAACAAAACAAAACAAAAGAATTTTCAACAAAATGGTTAAATTTTCAGTTACAAAAATTGATTTTCAACAAAGTCGTTAAGTTTTCAATAAGAGATGAATTTTCAATTAAAATTATGAATCTTCAACGAAAATAATGAACTTTTAACAAAGGAGTTCCAGTTTTAACGAAAGAGTTAAATTTTCAACTGAAAAAGATGATTTCTCAACAAAGAATGTAATATATGTAATTGAAATTTCAACCAAAGAAGATTGTAATTTTAAATAAAAAACCATTAAATTCAACCAAAAAATATCAATTTTCAAGAATAGTTGAGTTTCCAATTAAAAAATACTTTTCAGTTAACAGAGAAAACAAATTCAAAGTTTCTTAAGTTTTCACATTATCCTTCATGGGGTTTTCTTTTTTTTTCATTCACCTAAATAAATATTAATTCCCTATAACAAAAATTTTTCAGCAAAAATAAAATATAATTCACTCCGTTCACGGAAACTACCCTTTATAGGTTATGTTTGCCAATTTCAATGAAAACTTGTATTCAATTTATTTATCTCTATGAAGAAAAGGGACATGTACTATGGAACACCGGTACAAGAATCCAAAAGCTTTTTTATACGTGTAATAACCTTGCTTAGACTAAATGAAACTTTTAATAGACTTTTTGCATTCAGAAAAAGATCAGCGCATTCATTGATATGAACATTTTGAAAATCTATTCTTCTATAGTTCAACAGTTGATGAAAATCTCGAACCCCCCCTCAAAATTTGTCTCATGATAGGTACCGTAACCTCATGTTTATTGTAAATAAGAGAAATTATATTTACACAATATACCTGAAGTATACTGAATTATGGACTTCGACGATTTTTATACATTTATATTAGTTATTTTTGATAAATCTTGTATTTGTTTGCATCATATGCCTATTGTAAATGAGAGAAATTATATTTACGCATTGCACTCGATTTGTACAACTTATATGTCTTTGTATTATATTTTTATTGTAAATAAGGTAAATTAGATTTACACAGTATAAAGATACGATTTTTATACATATTTATTGGTTGTTTTTTATTAATAAAATATGTATTGTTCAAGAAATGAATGATCTAATATTATTACCTTCTCTAAATAGTAATCAATCTCTATTTTTAAATTTTTTATGGATTTGAATTTCGCGGCCTTCAGGTTCAGTTCCTCCCCGAGAACGTAGAAGCGCTGAAACTCGTGTACGGAAAAATACATAGGACTCTTAGGCACCTTCCACTCTCTTTAATACTCTCTGGTTAAAAATAAATGATCTATATACCGCCAACTAGGGTAATTCTTGATCACAGTAGGTTATCATGGATTATTTCTTTCTTTATGGAATATTATTTAATATCCTAAGAATATATTTTTTAAAATTTTCAGAAAACTTTATTTAAAAGAAATCATAATGTTATAAATCATCAATTTTAATCCATATTTACCCCAACAAAAAATATAATTACCCCGATTGACCTTATTTTAATTTTAATCAGAAACAGTAGTAAATATAACCGGAAAGAATGTGTTGAATAAGTTTTTATTATTCCCTCGACTTTTTGCACGTGATTATGTGACAAGATTATTCTTAATTTTGTTGAATAATTGCTCTAGCTTTTTGTGAATATAAAAGAATCACGTGAACGCTGCAAAATCCCTTAACATTTAAACCTGGACGGGGCTTAAGCAATCACAAAAACGAGATTAAAGCTGTTCAGAGAATTAGAAGAAAAGGAAAGTGTAACAATTGAATGCCTTTTCAGCTTCTGAATTGGATTCCGACTAATTAGCTATCTAAATAAGGATAATTTCCTTCATCCAATTAATTTCAACTATATATATAGAAGTATAAAGAAAATACTATCTGGACGTTCTATTTATTATATCAGTTTCAGAGAACAACGATACAGATAAATGCAAATTGGATAGAAGATCGAATGGATAAAAACAAAGTAATCGTTTTTTAACACTTTTTAATTCTCTGTGCAAGAAGGGACGAGAAATCGCGATGTATACAGTTTTAATTAATTTCCCTATTACACCCTTTGTTCGATATTCTCCACTATCTACTATCTGCCTCGTTCGGCTTCACTTCCCCTGAAACTCCAATCCCTTGTCGCCATTACAATATTAAAAAATTTTCCAGACAACGATCCTATTTACAATCTCAATGACTCTTCAAATACGGAAGCCGTTCGATATTTAAAGCAAACTTTCAAAAATAAAAACTAATTTGGAGACGGTGAACCTTACCAGTACCAATTCTTTTAAAATGAATTACATTTCCCCTTTTTAGGGTCTTGTAGCCCCGGGCTGAAACCCTTATGCTTATGGTTTCGGTCCGGTGTACGACGTACGTCCGTCTGTCGTACTTTTTTACATGGAGGGTAAGTGAGTGTATGGTAAGTAAGGGTGAGGGAGTGAGAGAGGGGAAGTGAGGGGAAGGGAAGTGAGGGTGGGGAAGCGAGGGGAGAGAAAAGTAGATGGAGTAATTGAAGAAAAATTTGCGATGAGGAGGTTTCAACGACTTAATTAGGTTTTTTTTTAAAGAAAATAATTTCCAAAAATATTAAGAATGTTTCCAAACGAGTTTTGAAAAAAATGTTGTACATAATTTTTTTCAAATTGTTTTCTGTATAAATTTGTATTTAACAAAGGATTGTTTACAAATTGAGAGAATATTTTATTCTGTTAAGACTTAAATCAACGTCCTAATAAGCTACGAAACCCTTCCTTGTAGATGCACGGCGCGTACTTTGACTAATTTTCACTCTCTGACTTTGCGTGATTAATAATAATAATTTTCAAATTTATTCATTCACTTCATCCACATCAAGGGAGAATACACTGGCGTGAATTACAAAGTAACCTCCGTACAATTCGCGCGTAATGACGCGTAATAATGAGTAATAGTCGCGTAAAAGCGAGGAGAAGACAACTTCTGAAAATTAGTCGAATTAGGGGCCTTGCTCCTTGCGAAAAGGGCTTGGATAGCTTATTGGGAAGTAAATAAGTCGTTCTACTTTCCCCTCTCCATATTTCACCCCACATTTCCCCTTACTTCCTCTAGCGCCCTCATTTCCCTCAATTCCCCTACTCACCCTCTCCTAATTTTCCACCACTTCTCCTACATCCCTCACCCTCATTCCCCGTCACTTTTCCTACTTTTCTAACATTCATTTTCCCTTACTTTCCCACACCAAATTTCCCCTACTTATCTCCTTTTATTTCCCCTCTCTTCCCTATTCCTTGTCAGTTGTCAGTTGTGACTTGTGCTTCTGACTTCTGACTTCTCACTTGTGACTTCTAACTTGTGACTTCTAACTTGTGACCTCTAACTTGTGACTTCTAACTTGTGACTTCTAACTTGTGACTTCTAACTTGTGACTT
>CAKNXH010058546.1:0-19880 GCA_932178445.1 Andricus quercusramuli | reverse complement strand
GACTTCTAACTTGTGACTTCTAACTTGTGACTTCTAACTTGTGACTTGTGATTTGTGACTTGTGGCTTGTGACTTCTAACTTGTGACTTCTGACTTGTGACTTGTGACTTATGACTTGTGACTTGTGACTTGTGACTTGTGACTTGTGACTTGTGACTTGTGACTTGTGAATGAAAATAGATGACCTTTCAAACAAATAGTTAAATTTTGAACCAAGAAGATTAATTTTCTATCTTAAGACAAAAAATGTCAACGAAATAGATGAATTTCCAACAATTTAGTTCACTAAAAAGGAAACAGTTAACTTTTAAGAAAAGAATTAATTTTCAACTGAAAAAAACCATTCATAATGCAAAATTTGAAGTTTCAACGAAAGACATGAATTTTCAGCTAAAATGAAGAATCTTTAACAAAAAAATTAATTTTTAATGAAAAGTAGGTCAAATTGCAACTAATTACTTAAATTTTCAACCGATTAGTTGAATATTTATCCGAAAAGGGGAAATTTCCACCAGAAAAGAATAATTTTGAACAAAAAAGTTGAGAGTTTTTTAGTTTTTTTTTTGTATCTTGCAAATGCTATAACTCTGATAATTTTCCTTTTATCCAAAAAAGTCGTGAAGATAAATTGTTCACCTTTCCGAACACTACGAATAGTCGTACATAGAATTTTCAAATCTTGAAAAAATGTTTTCTAAAATTTTTAAAATGCTCTAACTTTTTGAATTTTTATCGAAAATAGCTGGCAAACAAACTCGTCCTTACTTTTGAGGCCCTAAAACAACGACTGACAGACGACGATTTAAAAGCTTTTTTTTCTGACTCAGAAGGCCTCAAAATTTCGACACTTGAAGAAATCCGCGAAAGTCATTTTACGTAGAACCACTACCTTCTCATTGAAATGAGAATGCAAAAATTTATTTTTAACGAAATAGTTTTACTTTTAAAGAAAAAAGATTAATTCTCAACGTAAAATGTAATAGTTGATATTTCAACCGAGGAAGAATTTAATTGAAATAAAAAACAGTTGAATTTAACCAAAAAATACAGATTTTTTAGCAAAATAGTTGAAACGATAAACAAAACAGTACATATTTAACAAAAAATTTGCATTTTCAACCCAAAGAGATGACATTTTTACCAAAATTATTGTTCAATTTTCTAACAAAAAAGGTTTCAACTAAAAAAGGCGTAATAAAATTTGCAGTGAACAATATTAATTTAGAAGCGGAGAAAAAGATTTTTCAACAAAATACTTAAACTTTCGTAAAATGAAATCAGTTTTCAAGAAAAAAAATTAAACGAAAGAGTTCAACATTAAACCAAGAGGTTAAATTTTTAATCAAAAAGATAAATTTCCAACAAAGAAGATTAATTTGCTAGCGAAGAAGACAAATTTTCAACAAAATACATGAATTTTCAAACAAATTGTTGAATACTTAATTAAATAATTGAGTTTTCAACAAGGAAAAAATAATTTAAATAAAAAGAGATAAATTATGTAGATTATGTAGCAAAAATATAATAGTAGAAATTCAATTAAAAAGAATGGACTTTTAACCAAAAATATTTGGACTTTCTTATTGGGTTCTATTAATTTAGTTCGCATGTAAGCGACAAAAATTAGAAAATTGATCTTTTTGGTTAAGGAATCATCTTTTGGATTAAATGTTCAACCCTGTTGTTGAAAATTCATTTTTTTGGAATTTTCGTTATTAAAAAAACTCTTTAGTTAAAAATTTGACTATTTTGTTAGAAATCGTTTGTTGGTTGAGAAATAATTTTTTGAACTGAATCAAACTATGTGACTGGAAATTCAAGCATTTTGTGAAAAATTCATCTTTTTGTGGTGAAAAGTTAATCTTCTTGGTTTTAAGAAAATTCATTTTTGTTCGTAGAAGTTCCATCATTTTAGTTGAAAATTCATATTTTTGGGTTGAAAATTGAAGTAGTTTATAGAAAATTTGGCTTTTTAGCTTGAAAATTTAACAGTTTGGTAGAAAATTAAACTATTTGGTTGAAAGTTAACTTTTTAATTCAAATTCATATTTCTGGTTGAAAATTCTATTATTTGGTTAAAAATTAAACTAATTTTTTAACGAAAATTCAAACATTTCGTAGAAAATTACCTTTTTCGTTAAAAAATTATATCGCATGGTTGCAAATTTAACTATTTTGTAGATAATTAATGTTTTTGGCTTCAAAATTCAACAATTTTGTTGACCCCCTCTGGAGAGGTGGTGAAGAACATTGAAAATTTAATTGAGATCTGAAATAAGGAATTTTTCAAGAGAATTGCGATTTTGAAGAAGAACAAGGAATTTTCTAAAAGCATTCTAATTTTGTTTAGGAATAAAGAATTTCCGATGAATGAGGGATTTTAAAAAGAATGTTCATTCTTATTAGGAATAGGAATTTTTCGTGAAGAATTATAAATCTGATTTGATACGAGGAATTTTTGAAAATAACTATATTTTTTAATTACAAGAGGAAATCTTCAAGAAAAATTATAATTCGAATTGAAATAGGAAATTTCTCAAAATAATTATAATTCTGACTTGGAAGAGGAAATTTTCGGAAAGAATGATAATTTTTGAAAAAAAAAAATATAATTGTGTATGGGGACAAGAAATTTTCAATAATTTTATTTTACAATAACGACTTTTTTCGAGAAGAATTATAATTTTGACTTGCAACAGAGAATTTAAGAGAAAAATTATAATTGTGAGTTGTAACAAGAAACGTTTCAAAATAATAATAATTTTGTTTTTAAACGTGGAATCTTCGAAAAGAAATATCATTCTGGTTTGAAACCGAGGGACTTTTCAAACAATGATTATAATTTACACCTGAAATAATAGTTTTTCAACAGATCAACAATTTTATTTTTTTTTACAATTCCGATTTGGAACAGGAAGTTTTCGTACAGAAATTCTCATTCTAATCCAAAACAAGGAATTTTCAAGAAAGAATTATAATTCTGATCTGAAACAAAGAATTTTCCAACAAAATTATTATTCTGATTTCTAAGAGATGATTTTTCATAAGAATCACCATTTACACCCGATTCAACACGAAAATACAATTTTAGATGATGTTAAATTTATTAAAAGATATCTCTGATTAATGTAAGATTTTACTCAAATGTGAAGTTTTTTGAAGATATATGAACATAAATCTGTCTTGCTTCGCAGTTTAAGAGGCGTAGTCGAGGTAATCGCAATTCATAGAGAATTTTATTTCTCGATTTTTTTTGGTTTCTTACATATTTTGGAAAGAAAATAACAAAATTGTTCACTTAGTAAAATTATAATAATTTTTTTAGAGCTATATAATATATATTAGTTCAAAATAAAAAAAAAACTTAAATGGTGATAAGTCGATAAGTTTAATAAAAGAAGACGATTGCGTAAGATTTTCAGCTTTATTCAAACAACTAGAAGTTTATTGCGATACTTGTAAAAAGACTACGTCACCTCCAGCGAGGTGAAATATGATCCGTTATTTGTTAATTATATATTTTAATAATACTCAGGGCATTGTGATTCAATTAAATTAAATTTGTAACATGAATATTTAAAAAGAACTTCACTACTTCCTAAATGAAAATTTTTCGATAAAAACATTGCACATAGAAGGGAATCGATCCGGGAATAAAACAATCCATTGGGAATTAAAATCAAATGAAAATTTCGATTTTTCTCTTGTGTGGAAGGCAAAACTTTACATATGTGCAAGAGCTTTCAAGTTGAAAATTACTCCCATGAACACGTGGGGAGAACCATTTTTTTTTAATTCTTTATAAACTACTTTTTATTTCAGGAATAACAATTTTTTTTTCAATAAAAATATTTTAGAAGTAATTTCAATTTCTTGAAATCACAAAAACTTACAAAACATCATAGAGAACATTGAAATGAATTTTTAAAAGACTTTTGATTAGGAACTCTATGTTTAGAAAAAGACAGTAGTTTGTGCAACGTTCACATAAATGTAAAAATATAAGAAAATTCTATATATCTTCGACTGAAGAATTCCCATATAATTTTTGAAATTTTAAACCTCTTTCCCGTTTTTACCTAACTTTTGATATTTCTCACACAATATAACAAAAGTATATGAATTACTTTCACTATAAACACGATTTCAAAAAAATTTTAGGGAATTCAAATTATTTGAAAGATTTTCAGTGACTCGAAAGGCTTTCGATGGATTTTAAGGCATTTTAAAGTATTTTAAAGTACCAGAAAGTATTTCAAAAAATTACAAAAACTTCAGGGAATTCACAAAGATTTGCAAAGATTTTTAGGGATTTCACGAGATTTGAAGGAATTATAAAAGGTTTCAGGGTATTTCAAATGATTTCAAAGGATTACTTTAGGTTTTAAAATTTTTCAAGTCTTACTTCAAAATCGGTGAACATTTTTTTCAATTATCGAAATTTACAAAATAGTGTGGTTCTGTAAATATATAAAGTCAGTTCACTCAAAGAGAATTTGTTTTTGTCTGAAAAACTAAAATTCTTTTTTTTTTCTCCAAGGCAACACCAGATAAGAAAAAAGTTGAAGGAACAATATTATTTCTCTAAAAAAGTTATAGAAGAATGTTTCTCCATGCTTCCTCGCGTTGCATTTGAAATTTTTTGCAAAAATAGGACATTTACTTCATTGGAAGTTTTTTTTTTCAAATAGGACAATTTTATGGTGTCATAGAAAATAAAGAAGAATATAATTTAGTAGTTTCCATAAATGTTATCAAACAAAATCTCAAACATTTTTCAACTTAACCTATCCTGTATTTGACTTATTTCCATTTTAAAGTAACATTTTAATAATTTGATACATAAGAAGAATTTTTTGGAAATGGTGTTTCTAATAATATTTTTTGAAAATAAATTTATATGCCGCCGACACCTATTTAATTGTCGTTATATTTTCTCAGCCCCCCCCCCCCCCCCTTAATCATACTTTTAACTTTCTGATTTTTCATAAACTATAATGTATTAATTTAGGGAAAATAATTTTAAAAATAAATTTGAAAATATTCAAAAAGTCACGATTCTGATCGAATAGAATTCGGGCGTGAGGGAACGGAAAGCGATCCTATAGCTTACAATTTAGGGTGATCAAACATTTTTTTTCCAATTTTCATGCATACTGCCCAGGTTTGAATCCACAAAAAAATTAATGAATTTTTTTGGTTAGACGAAAATGATATTTAGAGGTGGCGCAAGCCCCATGAAGTTTAACACGTATTGCCCATAATAAAAAAAGACGCTTTTGTAAATTTTAATCGGAATCGTCAATATTAGCTAAATTGAGTTGAAAGTAAAACTTCTCTTCAAAATTCGCCACAGAATATGAATAAAATATAATTTTTTGAATATCACCTTCATAAGTATGTTTTATAAGGTCCCAAAAACCCCCCGTGAGTGAAAAAATGGGTTTTGCGAGTTTTTGACGCTAATTAGGATTTTTTTGCTGTTTTTGAAATAGAAATTGTTTCTAATATATAAAACACTACTCTATACGGATGATCAGATGTTTACATGGATTGTTTGAACAATTTATTATTGTTTTCAGCAATCTTCTCTTAGAATAAGTTAGAAAGTCGAGGTTTTCTAAAAAATGTTCCACTTGTTGTCCAATTTTCAATTAGAGTAAGGTAATATTCAATCAAACTCAACAAACATAATTGTTTAAATGATTACACATTATTGATAATAATATTCTCTTTGAATAATGCTATGAATTGCGGTTTTTTTCTGAAATTTTCAACTTTTTGTCCACTTCTTACTTAAGAGTGAGTTCAAATTTAATTTAATTCAGTCAAAATAATTGTTCAAATTAATTATCATTGTTTATATATATTTCCTTCCATATTATTACTGGATAGTTGCTGTTTTTTTCTGGAATTTTTTCCACTTTTTACTGAGCGACTCAATAATTGATTTAATTTGGCAAAAATAATTGTTTAAACGAATCATTATTGCTTATAACTATCATGTATAAGATAAGTGCTAGAAAATTGCGTTTTTTCCTAAAATGTGAACTTTTATTTACCTTTCTAATTATGAACAAATAATAAATAAATATTAGAGGGAATCATATTTTTAACACTTTCTTTTTTTTTCTTATATTTTCCTGAAAAAAAACAGATATTTGAAATATTCTTTAAATTTTCTATATCGATCATATCATATGCTAGTTTTTCTTCAAGTAGCTACTTAGAGCCTTTTTATTCAAATTAATATTATTATTTATTATATGTTACTAACTTTCTTTAATTATTAACTCACTAAGTAAGAAGTTGACAAAGAGTAAAAAAAATTTAGAAAAAAACAGCAACTTTTTAGCAATTATATAAAGAAAGATAATTATGAATAATAATCAATTATTCAAACAAGTGTGTTTGTCGATTTGCAATAATTATTACTTCACTAATTGAAATAAAAGTTGACAAAAAGTGGAAAATGCCAAAAAAAACCGCAAATCGAAAATTGGACAAAATTTTGATCTAAATTTTTCTTCTATTATTCTAATTATGTTCGGTGAAAGGAATTTTTTACAAAAATTATGATTCTACATTGAATTTTTTGAAACCAATTATAATTCAGATCTGAAAAAATAAATTTTTCAAAAGATTTACAATAAATTTGTCTTGAAAAGGGGGATTTTCTAAAAGAATTTTGATACCGATTTGCAAGAGTAAATTGTTGAAAAAAAATATATAATTCAGATCTGGAACAAGGCATTTTTTTAAATAATCACAATTTTCACTTGCAACAGGAGTTTTTTGAAGACAATTATGATTCTGATCGGCAACATTAAATTCTCAATAATAATTCTACTGCAGATCTGAAGCAGGGAATGTTCCAGAAGAATTATTATTTTGACTTAAAGCAGAAAATTTTCGAGGAGAGTTATAATTGTGAGTTGAAACAAGAAATCAAAAAAAAATTGTATTGAATTTGAAGATAAGGAATTTTCAGAAAGAATAACAATTTTGACTAAGAACGGGGAATTTTCTAAAAAAAATTTGATTCTGACTAGGAGCAAGGAATTTTCGCAAAACAATTATAACTCATATCTGAAACAAGAAGTTCTTCTAAAGAATTATAATTCTAACTTGGGCCAGGAGATTTTTGAAAAAAATTATTATTTTGAGTTGTAACAAAAAACGTTCCAAGATAATAACAATTTGAATTTTAAACGTGGAATTTTCAAAATATTTCTTATTCCTGTTTAAAACAGTGAATTTTGTAATTAAAAAATTATATTTCAGATCAAAATATGTAATTTTCTAAAAGACCTACAATTTTGAACAAGCCAGGGAAATTTTCCCAATGATTCATGATTCTGACTTAGAATAGGGAATTTTTGTAGAATAATTATAATTCAAATTCCAAACAATGAATTTTTTTTAAGAATTACATTAATTTCTTCTTGTAACGTTGGATTTTTTTAAAGAATTTTTATTCTCAATTGCAAGAGAAGATTCTCGCGAAAAATCATAATTGTGATTTGGAACAGGGAATTTTCGAAAAAAAGTTTTAATCGAGATATGAAGTGAGAAATTTTCCAAAAGGGTAACATTTTGAACTTGAAAAGTAGAATTTCCGAAAATAATTCTGATTTTAGTTTATAGCAGGGAATTTGTAAAATAAAGAATGGATTCTTATCTAAAATAAGAAATTTTCCGGAAGGATTACAATTTTGACCTAGAATTCGTTTTTTCGGAAAATAATTACAATTCAGATTTGAAACAAGGAATTTCTTCAGAGAATTAAAATAATTTTGTCTTGGAATGACGAATTTTCGAAAAGCATTATGATCTTGTTTTAGAACAGGGACTTTACAAAAAATTATAATTCCTGGTTTGGAACAGGAACTTAAAAAAAAATTCTAATTTAGATCTAAAACACAACATTTTTCGAAAGAATTATAATTCTGGATTGCAAGAAAAATGTATAATTCCGATATGAAATAAGGAATTTTTGAAATAATTATGATTCTGACTTGGAAGAGGAATTTTTCGAGAAGAAATATAATCCTGACTGAAAATGGGGAATTTTTGAGGGGGGGGGGGGGGAATTATTATTTTGGGTGGGAACAAGAAACTATCCACAAAGTAACAATTCAAACTTGGAAAGTGTAATTTTTGAAAAAACTACATTTTAGCTTAGCTCTGATTTCAGCTTAGAACCGGAAATTTTGGGAAAAAATTAAATTAAGATATCAAATAAGGAAGTTTATGAAAGAATTACAATTTTGATTAAGAGCAAGGAACTTTCTAAAATTCTAATTTGGGTTATGCTGAAGAATTTTCGGAATCCTCAAGCAAAATAGATTAATTTTTAAACGAACAGTTGCATTTTTATTCAGGAAAGATGAAATTTCTCGTTTGATATTTCAACATCAAAATATGAGTTTTAAACAAGAAATAAATTTTTTACGAAGATACTTGAATTTTCAACCCAAAGAGACAAATTTTCAACAAAACAGTTGAATTTTTAACCAAAAAGAATGACTTTTTGAAAAAATTAGTGAATCTTCAACCAAATAGTTGAATTTTTATCCAAAAAGGTGGAATTTCTTCTAAAACGGATGAATTTTTAAATCAAAAAGACAAGTTAACAAAATTCGAAATTTTCATCCAAAAAAGATTTTAGTTTGATTTTTGACAATGACTTTTTGAAAAAATTATTGAATCTTCAACCAAATATTTGCATTTTTATCCAAAAAGATGAAATTCCTAGTAAAACGGATGAATTTTCAAATTAAAAAGACCGATTTTCAAAAAAAGAGTTGAATTTTCATTCAAAAAAGATTTCAGTTGACTTTTCAACACCAAAGTATGAATCTTAAACTACAAGTAAATGTACTATGAAATAGTTGAATATTCACCCAAAAAGGATGATTTTTCAACCACATTGTTAAATCAAAAAAAAATAATAACATTTATGAATAGAAAAATAATCTTCATGAATAATAATTTGCAAAAGGAAAGAGATACAAATGTAAATACAAGACAAATACGTTACTAACAAGAATATTAAATAAGGGTAACCGAAAAACTTCATTTTAAGAATTCCCCATTTCTTTCCTGAATGATGTTTCATTTTTCCAGACCATTAACAATGAAATACCAGAAAATCTCTAACTTTTAACATGTTCAACCTAGAATCTTTAATAAACAGAATGGAACAATCTCAAATTAAAATTTTAAAATTTAAAATTTATTCTGCTTGACAGTTATTTAAAGTTATAGAAATTCCCTGACTTTTGCAAGATATTTTTTCTAAATCCCTGTTTTCTACACAATTACAGCGAGTTATTAGTTTCATTTGCAAATTCCCAAAACTCATGTATATCAATAAATTACCTCCACCCCTTCCGTAAAAAATCGTAACAAAATCTCTCGACCACCCCCCCCCCTTCTTTATTTTTGGAAACTGTTGCAGTTAAATACGGTTTATTTTTCCCCTATCTACTGTAGGGTGGTTTCCCCTAAGTTAAAATTTTATGCAAAAATGTTAATAGTGATAAATATATGTGCTTCATAGAAGAAGGCGATTGTGTAAGATTTTCAGCTTTATTGAAGCAATTAAAAGTAGATTGCGGTACACGGAGATAGACTATGTCACCTCCAGCAAGGTTTCTCTTCAAATTATTTGTCCTCAAAATGATTTTATTGATATGATGAAATTCACATACTCGATCCACGTTACCTAGCTTTATTCAGGACTCGTGTCTAGATTCGCCGCAAATATTTGTTTAGTTTTCAACAAATTTTAATTACCAGCAGATAATTTTATTCAATGATTTATTCTCAACATCTTATTCGCCATGTTTTCAGTTAATATTATTGAAATTTAGGAAATTTAAATTTTATTAAAATCAAATTCAAAATCCTATTCAGAGTCCAATACTCCAGTTAATGTATAGAATTCCTAAAAGTCAAATGAGAATCCAACGGCCTCATTTAGACGAACACCACCAAATGCTTCTATTTTAATTCTTAAGGAAGAAATTCTTCCTTCTCATTTTTCTTTCCTCTTTTCCATATTTGTCCGAAGAAACAAATTTTTTGTTTTTTGAAAATTACAGGAGCCGTATTTTGTGTGGTTGTCCAAATTTGATAACTGGATTCTTGTTTTATTCTCTGGAATTTTATACTTTAATATTATTGAGGAAATTTCAATTGAATTGACTTATATTATATTACTTTAAATTTTAATTTGTAAAATGAATGTTTAAGGAAAACTTCACTACTTCCTGAATGAAGAAAATTTCCATAAAAACATTGCCGATAGAAAAGAATACATAAAAGAATAAAACAATCCATTGTTAATTGAAATTAAATGAAAACTTTGAACTTTGTCTCACATGGGTGGAGAAGCTTTGAATATGTTTAAAGGCTTTCAAATTAAAAATTAGTTCTATGAACACTTGGGGAACTAAGTTTCTAACTTTTCATATTGTGCGTTTTATGTCAGGGATGAAGATATAAAAAATAGAGTGAGAAATGTTTGAGAAGTAATTTCAATTCCTTCAATCGAATTTCTTATTGAAAAAAATCTCTCTTCCCATGATTTAAAAAATGGTCCTGCATTTTTATTTAGCATAGGCTTAGTTATTCCAAGGTCCATGTCTGTACATTATTCAAAGGAAAGCGGAAAAAATGTTGGTTACACTGCTCCAGGAAATAATTGAATACACTATACTGATAATAATGATAAATTTGACCATTATTGCAGATTCATTATTATTCCATCAACTTCATAAAAAGCGTACAAATAAGCATAATTCACGAAAATTATAATCAATTTCAAAACAGTCAGAGGCTTTATTATACTATATTCAACTAAAAAAATGTGAAAAGAGAATTTACCTAATGTTCATTTTGATTTGTACTTCAACTTTATTTGAATTAATTAATTCAAAAAAAAAATCATTTTGCAATTTGAATGTTAAGAAAACTTTAGGAACTTTGATTTTTAACACATTAAACTTGAAATTAATTAAATATTAACGTTTTATTAAAATTTGAGACTCCAATCGAAATATAAAATGTTATATACAATTTTGTACGTTTTTAATTTTAAGTTTTGAAGTCTTAATGTGATTGAAATTGAAACTAAGTGGCAAACAAGTGAGAAAAACGAAAAAAGTCGATTAACCAAATTTTTATTAAAAAAGTCAAATTTTTTCAAGTGAGTGGAAAAAGAAGCACCATCTAGCCCTGTAACTATTTTCAAAGATTCTGCTTTTTAATATTACGACGTATAACATGCTATTTTCTTCAAAAAATCAATTCTTTATATTCTGACAGAATTTCGATTACAATGAAAACTATGGTAGATTTATTGAAGAACATGTAGTTCAAAATTTATTTCGATCTATTCTAGGTGGAAAATTTTGACCTGCGAAATTTTATTCTAACCTGATGAACGCTGTGGTAATATTCAATGCAATTCAGAAAACATAATTGTTTTAACAAATTATTATTGTTTATTACTACCTTCTCCTATAATAATGCTAGGTAGTTGCCGTTTTTTCTGAAATTTTTAATTTTTTGTCCACTTTTCACTTCATGAAGCAATAATTAATGCAAGTTATCAAACTTTATTATTCAAACAATTCATCATTGTTTTTAACTATATCTTTTCTCAGATATTCGCTGAAAAGCTGAGGTATTTTCAGAAATTTTTACCTTTGCTTTGGCTTTTAATTATGAATAGATAATGAATAAAAATTAGAAAATAATTTTTTCAAACGCTTTTGTTTGCGAATATACTTTTCTAAAATAAAACAGATATTCATGAAATTAATATCTGACTTTAGTTCTCACCTTACTAGAGACGAGAGTAAAAAATAATAGTATTTACTACAAATAGTAACAGATATTATTACCAATGTTAATAAATTGCTCACGCAATTAATTTCGTTAACTCTGGTCAATTATTCACCTCACTCTAATTGAAAATTGGAAAATTTTTGAAAACACTGCAATTTTCCAGCATTTTTCTGCTAAAATATTATTATGAATGATAATTTCTTGTTTACACAATTATATTTGTTGACATTAATTAAGTATCCCTTCACTCTGATTAAAACATTGACTGAAAGTGGAAAATTTGTAAAAAAAAACACAACTTTCTAACACTATTCTAAGAGAATATTGCTAAGAGCAATAATAAATAAAAAATGCATGCAAACGTCTAATTTTCAGTAAAAAGTAGTATTTTTTGTGTTAAAAACAACATTCATTCAAAAACCCACAAAAAGTCATAATTAGCGCCAAAAACTCGAAAAACCCAGTTTTTCATTCATGGGGGTTTTTGGGACCATATCAAACAGATATATGGGTGTGGTACATGAAAATTTATATTTTATTAATATTCTATCGCGAAATTTAATGAGAAATGTTGTGTTTGAACTCGATTTGTCTTATATTGACAATTCTGAATAAAATTTACAAAAACGACTTTTTTTTCTTTGTGGAAATACGGGGAAATACCATTCATGTCATTACTGTGTTGAGGAGCAAGGAATGTGACCCACTGAATAATCTTTGTATAAGGAATTAATACTCAAGTTTAAAAATGGAATTTTTATAAATTATGTTCTTTGAAAACATATTTTGATTTTATAATTAAAAAAAGCGTATGCTGCTGTGTATTTACTAAAAATAATTTATGTAACTTCCATGAGAATCTAAATATTTTAACAAAAATACATCATTATCGCACTTCTTAACACAATTTAGTACAGGTATGCAAAGCAAACTCATTTAATACCTCTAGCTTATATACATGTTTCATCATTCTTGAAACTTCGGGATCCATTTTTGTAGAAATACTATTATGTTACATATGTAAGAAAAATAAATTACATAATAATTTTACAAAATTCGAGTTAAGACCCTGTTGCAGACTACCTTATATCCTTATAATCTTATAATGATTTTTCTCAAGGCTTGATTGGAAAAGCATCGTTATTAACAAATAAAATTATTTCCGCTGACAAAGAAAAAAAATGGTAATTTTTTTTATATATATATATATATATATATATATATACCCATCAGGGCGGGTCAAAAGTAGCTATTTTTTCAGATTGATATGATACGTTTTGAAAAATGAAACATTCCAATATTTAAAATTCTCTTTGTTTAAGATTATAAGACTACCGCAACGGTCAGAAAAGTAAAAACTCTTTTCTTTTCATTTTTAATTAAAATTTCAAACGGTATTATGAAAGTTTTATAAACAAGTTTTTGGATCTGAAAAAATGACACCTTTTCTGTTTTTTAACTTTTGTTGTAAAACCAAATTCTTGGTCTTCATATCTTGCTAGGAAACTGATGCCCAGGGAAGGCTTGCCCTATGTAGGCTTGTCTTAAACCCGGTAATTAATATTTTAGTTGAGAATTATTTTTTTTTAGAAAATCTTTTTTAATATAAAATTTTGGGTCGAAAATTTAATTATTTTGGTAGAAAATGCATATTTTTGGCTTGCGATTTCAATATTTTTATTAGAAATTTGTCTTTTTGTCTTAAGAACTTCACATTTTGGTTGAGATTCATTTTTCTAATCGACGGAAAAATCTGTCTTGTTTGAAAACTCAACTCTTTTGTTAAAATTTCCTCTTTTCGATTTAAAACTAAGTCTGTTTTGGTTGAAGATTCCAATAATTCGATAAAAAATCGTTTTTGTGTTCAATTTAACAGCTATTTTCTTGAAAATTACCTTATTCTTGGTTGAGAAGTAATTATTTCAACTGAAAATGTAATTCTTCCATTTTTGGTCCTAAAATGAAATTCTTCCATTTTTGGTCCTAAAATGATCTTTTTGCGTTGAAAGCTCGAGTGTTTTCTTCAAAATTCATGATATTTTGATTTTATAGCCTTTTTCCTTATGCAAAGGATACTTTGAGGTCTGTTTAAATCGAAATTTGTAAAAAATTTGGAAAGTAACTTATTGCTTGATACGAATACATAAATTTATTCCTGTTGGTTTATAATAATAAAAAAGGTTATTAACATGGGAAACGTGAAAAACAGGAAAGTTTAACAAAATAATGCGAAGGTTCAACATTCTTAACTCTATTTAAATAATAAGAAGGCCACACTGCGAAATTATAAACGTGATGTAGCCTGCATCAATTTAAAAAACATTGGCTTTTGATCGTTTAAACAGAGTTGAGAAAGGTAAGAATATTTCACGATCTTAAAATGACAAGGGATCAATGGTCTCCAAATTGAATACACACAATCAGGGTTTTCATGCGCTGCTTGTCAACAAAGTTCAGTTTTAGATTTTCAAGGTATTTCTGGGTTGTACATTTTTCTAATTTCTCATGAAAAATTGTAATTATTTATTAAACTTAAAAAAAATTATCTTGCAACTTATTGCTAGTAAAATTTCACAGATTTTATTAGCGAAAAGTTGGCCCCTAAATATCAGTGAAAATGACTGATTCGATAAGTTAAATTAGTAACATTTTCAACTCTATTGAAACAATAAGAAGTCCCTACTCTGAAATTGCAAACGTGACCCAGCTTGTTTCCATTTTCAAAATATTGCCTTCTGATTGTTTGCACAATGTATAGAAAGATAATACAATGTATTAAAGGAAATTCCGTAATATCAGATAAAAAATTAGAGAATTTGTAACTATGTTTTCTTGCACGTATCCTTATTATCTTACATTTATAATCTCTTTACGAAATATATAACAAAATAAAACTTCCGAACATATTTCACAAACTTGCTACAGTAATTCCCAACAATGTACTCATTCCAATTTCAATTCTCTTACAGGAAGTAATTTTTAATTGCAGAATTTAAACAGTTTCATGTTTTGAATTTTATTCCTTCTTACATACTAAAGACTACCGCTGACAAGGGTCGGCGGCAACAGTCTGTTGGTCACTAAGCTGCGTGATGGAAAGTTGGTTATTGGGGATATAGCAAGTAGTTAGACGGCGATTGAATCGGCATCGCCCGCAGTGACCAAGTGAACAAAAAATTTTCCCCAAAAAACTATTATCTAATAATCTCATCTCCATGCTTTTCTCAATTCTTTCCACCTCCACACACTCCTCTAACAAGTGCTCAACTCCTACATCCCGCTTTCCACACAGTTCACACATCCTTTTCTCCCGAGAGAGCCAGAACCTACGGAAACCCTCCATGCACCCACACCTCATCCTCGGTATAAGCTCCAGACTTCCTTTCTTTCCTTTCTCACATAAATATTGCGCTTTTTCCCTTGGCATAATCCACACATAGTTCCCGTTAAACCTTGACTCTCTTATTATCTCTTCCCCTTCTATCTTCTCTCTCTCCATGCCGTTTTGCTTGACCAAGTCATGAACCTTCCTTCCTCGTGCATCCTCACTTCGTCCATCTGCAGTCCATTCATTCTAAAATACCTTTCCCTCTCAGCCTCCATCTTCCCACCCCCTCTCCTGTTCTCCTCCTCCCACCAACACTCCCTAACCAGCCTACGTCCCCCCTCTTCAAAAAATTTCTCCGCATATTTACACGCCCTGCTCCATGCTAGAATCCCTACACTCGTTCTCCCCGTCTCCCTCCTGACAATATACTTAGGCGTGTTCCTTGCCAACCTCAGGGTCTACTTTACATACCTCTCCTGCGTTCTATTTACCTTTTCACTTTCCTTCCACCCCCACACCTCTACTCCATATAATAGCACACTCATCACTAGCGAATCAAACAATGTCATTCTCCGTCCAAAATCATCTGCGAATAGCTTCTTTCCCAACACCCACACCTGCCTCATCACCACATTTGTCCTCCTCACTCTCTCTTTTATGTGACCATCCACTCCCCCTTTTCTCCGGAACACGAAGCCCAATGACGCAAACTCTTTCACCTCCTGCACCTCCTTTCCCTTCCACTTCCACTCTCCTCCCTTATCCCTTTCTCCTCCTTTTCTGCACACCATAACTTTGGATTTTTCCGCATTCACCTCTAACCCCTTCTTATCCAGGTATCTTCTCAACCACTTCATCATATTCTTTAAGGCCTTCTAGCTACTTGTCAGCAACACTATGTTATCTGCATACGCTAGTGACTAAATTCTAACCCTTCCTATCCTCACTCCTCCTACCACCCCGGCCTCGAGCTTACTTTCCATATCCGCAACTAAAATCGCAAAAAGCGTTGGGCTAAGTGGACACCCTTACCTCAACCCCCTATCCATTCAGAATCCCTCCGAAATCCCATCCCCTCCTCTTACCTTGTCTTTGGTCTCTTCATATATCTCCCTTACTCTCTCAATGAGGCCTCTCTCTACTCCCCTATCCTCCATCGCCTCCCACAACCTCCCCCTATCCACGTACGGAAACCCGCCTTTGAGATCCACAAGAAACGCGTACACTCTCTTCCCCTTCTTCGCTAATTCTCTATCCACCACGTGCTGCAGAACGTAGATATTGTCGATAGTACTCCTACCCGCCCTAAATCCCGCCTGCGTCTCCGGCAATATTCCTTTCCCCTCGACACCCTTCCGCAGTCTCTCTGCCACCACCATCGTGTATACTTTATACGCCGTATTCATTAGCGTAATCCCTCTATAATTTTCCTGTGTATCTCTATCTCCTTTCTTATACAGTGGCACTATTAACCCTTCTCTCCACCCTCCTGGGAATCCCTCGCCCTTCCAGACTTTCTTCACTGCCTCCTTCAGCCTCTCCCTAACCTCCTGTGTACTAAACAGCCATGATTCATTCTCTACCCCATCCAGCCCTGCTGCTTTTGACCTTTTCAACATCCTTATGTGCTTCTCTATCTCCTCGTCATTCAACTCCTCCATCTCTACCTCCCCCGTTATTCTACTTCCCCCATCCGTCTTTCTTGAATCTGAGCCCTGGAATGATTCTTTAAAAAATTCCCTCCACTCCTCACTTCCTATCTTCTCGCTGCCCCCCACCCTACGCTTCCTAAACCTATTTATTATCTTCCAGACGTCCCCCTCTGTCTTAACATTTGCTAACTCCTCTTCTAGATCCTTCTCCTTTTCCTGTTCTTTCTTCTTACACATCAATCTAAACCCCTTCCTCATTTCTACGTACTCCTCCCTTCTCGCATTACCCTCTTTCCACTTCTTGTACTTCCTCTTCACCTTCCTTTTCATCTTTTTACATTCCCTATCCCATCACGGCTTCACCATTCCTTTCTTCTTCTTTCTAAATACCTTCTTTTGCACAAACCCTTTCACCTTCTCTTTCAGATCCTCCCATATCTCTTCCACCAACTTCCCTCCAAAGCGTACCTTCCCTGGCTGTTCCTGATACTTCTCTGTCGCCTCCCTTGTCCAGGTTACCCTCTCCCCTATCTATACTTCTTCCCCGCCTTATATTCCTTAGTGTATATATTTTTGTCCCATATGTCTTATTTTTTATCAATCTAGTATTTAAATGTTATAGTTACATATGGTGTTGCTTCCACAGCGTAAAATAATATCAATCGAAAAATATTAATCCGAAACAAAAATATTCTACGCCAAAGCAATTAACTTTTCGTGGAAATCCCTTTTTATGAATGCTCGGACATTTAATGTTATTTTGTTAGAAAATATCTGACGGTCAAATGATTTTTTAAGGCAAATACAACTTTATACACGTGTTTTCAATGTTGGGCACGGCAATTGATGTCGAAATTCTTAAGCTGACAAAAATATGTTACTCTTTACTTGATATATTGCGCAGTATAATTTTATGCCGTCATTTTTCGCATGTTTTTAATGACAGGCTTTACACCGTTAGATAATTCTTGAAAATTCGTTATACATTTGTAACTGAAAATTTGATTATAAAAATCCATCAACCCTATTTTTTTGCGTGGAAAAATAGTATTTTTGATTTATTTTCATTAGAAAATGGTGTAGTTCTTATCACAGTATAATCGACAGATATTTTAGACTATACTGATTTTACAGAAGAAAACAGGACTAAAAAATAATATTTCAAATAAAAATAGTAAAACTCTAAGTTTATAAAATCTTATGGTGAAATGAGGAAAGGGAGGATTACAAATTGGAGAAAAGCGATTTACGGAATTTATGGATGGTCCCTAAGTAAATTCAAATAAATATTTCAAACTGACCAAGATCGGTTAAAAAATCGCAGAAAGTGTACTATGAACTGATTGTAAAATTTTTAATTCAGCTTCGTTTCATTTGCAAGCAATACAATTTGTAAGCACATAATGTTAGAAAAGGAAACGTGGACTATTTCCAAGTTTCACAATATTCCAGTCTCATGTTTCAATGGAAATGACAATTTTACACATATTCGTTGTTTTATCAAACTTTTCCATTTGTCGCTCTTTCCATTTTTACGACCATCCTTTGATGAATGTATAAAGTTCTAAATCAATTCATATATGTTCATAGCAGTTGTTTTCCACTATCAAACTAGCAAATATTCTTCTAATTAAACTAGTGATTTTCTACTTATCTCTAATGGCTTACTTTTATCTAACAGAATTGAACAAATTTCAGTAGTAATTAGTGAAACATGACCTTCGATATAGGGAATATAGAAAATAACTTAATCAACCTGATATTTTCATTCTCAGTACTCTCTAAATCTGAATTAGTGAAATTTCACTAATTGCTAGCGAAATTTCACTAATTCAATTAGAGAGAAGTCGGCCACTCACGATTAGTAGAAAACTACTAATTTGATTAGTGGAAATTGTCCACTTGTGAAATTAGTGAAACTCCACTAAGCAATTAGTAATCCCTGTCATTGCAGTGTGTACTAATTGAAGAGTGAAAAGTCACTAATTATACAGTAAAAATGCACTGATTGTTCAGTAAAAAAATTAATTTTTTCAAAATAAATATGAATTGAAAGGAGATTATAAAACAACACGCAGTAGTATTCCCGAATGGTCACCCATGCAAGTACTAACCGCGCCCAACACTGCTTAACTTCAGTGATCTAACGAGAACTGGTTTTTTCAGTGTTTTTTCTAATAACAGTATTTATTCAACACATATTTGCATTATATACACAGCAGGTAGAGCTATAGAAAATACTGATAAAAATAGCTTACAAATCTTCTAGATGTATCAAAGTCCGTGTGACTGAAATTTCAGCGCTCGCAGACATTACGGAAAACATTTTGTGAATATTATACTATACTCAGTTCTACTTAATAACTAATGAAAAATCGTATTCGGTTGCATAAGTTAAATTAAGACTAGTAAAAAAAGTTAAAAACTAGTCACAGCTCGTTCGGTACTTAACATAGGCTAGTAAATATAAATAATATAATAATTTATGTCAATCTATAGTGAGGTCTTAACCACCAATATCGCTTTACATTTTTTCGATGTTTATCTTTTTTATCCTTCTCCGATATGCTCATTGAGAAACAAGTGCGCTCACTTTGCCTTTTTTCTAGCCAGTTTGGGATAAAGCGGATTTGGATAGTATTGACCAAATATCTCAGAATTTGAAAAAATATTAGAAGAATTAGCTACATGGTCTCTAGTTAATTTCAA
Source organism: Andricus quercusramuli (assembly GCA_932178445.1). NCBI lineage: Eukaryota > Metazoa > Arthropoda > Insecta > Hymenoptera > Cynipidae > Andricus > Andricus quercusramuli. The sequence continues at coordinate 332 of CAKNXH010058546.1, read as the reverse complement.
TATAAAGTTATCGATTCTATTAATATTAGCAACTTTATACAGGTCCTCATTGGAGTAATATCGCTCATAATTTGAATACGGACTTTTGTACATATTCAGACATGCTCGCAGGCAATTTGGTTCAAATTTTCGGAGTTTTTCCATTGTTGACGCACTTATATTAAACCAAATTTGACATCCATATGTCAGAATCGGTCGAATAAATAATACGTAACACAAAATCTCAATTTTTTGTTCAAAACACGTGAGTGCAACAAATTTTTTAGGCTAAAATACGCTCTTTTCGCTTTTTCTATATGTAGTTTTACTAATTTTACAAATCTTAACTTATC
>CAKNXH010058545.1:92824-132111 GCA_932178445.1 Andricus quercusramuli | reverse complement strand
TTTCCAGCGCCGTTGGCAACTAGTGTGTCGAACCGTCTAGAAGCCACCAATGAATCTTTTCTAGCACAATCACTAGAACTCATATCCTGTATCCATACTTCTTTCGTTATGTCTTGAGCCTTCTCGAAAATTTGTTCTATAGGAAATCGTTAGAGATCACCACGTCTACAAAGAGTCTACTGGAAGGCTCCAGACTTTGAATGTTGAATATGTACCATTATAGGTGGAAGTTGATAATATGTCGATTCATCTTTTCTGCAAATCAGTTAGAGATTCTAAGCAAGAGCTTATATTCAAGCCTTCTAGAAACTTCGGTGTATAGAAAATCGACCGAGCTCACGTCAACGTTTCCAGAAGGTACGATTAGTTTCCAGGAATCCCCAAAATTTGATTCTTCGTTGGTATTGCAGGGGCCCACCTCGTTAAGCGAACCATGAATTCGTTCTGGCTTTCGAGAAATTTCGATCACCGTTTACCGGCCAGCTGGAAAGTTCTAGAAAGTTTCAAGATTAAGAATCTAAGAGGCAATAGGTATCCTCTGATCGAAACTCCTAGAAAAGCAAAATTCTAGAAAGTTCCAGAATTCAGGGAAATCCCTGATCCCATATGCGCCCCCTTTAAAAAGTTGCTTGTGGACTCGGTCGGTAAAAAAGGGACCATCCTTATAGGTCGAGTCAAGACTCTGCGTCAGGGATCTACCTTGCCGACCGAGTTACCGACTGTCGGTAACTGACCAGTGGCGCCATCTGTCGGTGGCAGCTTGAACTACGTAGTGGTGCCGCCGAACCCGCCTAGCTTAACTACTAACTTCCTAATCTCTCAAAAAGACTTTTATTTATATCCCTTTTGATTTATTTGTTACTGCTGCGATATATGAAAAGAACAAAGTAACCGTAAATCAAGCAAATGGTACTTTTTTTAAAATTAAATCTTACCTATCAACACATTTCCTTAAATCAGAACGAAATAGTACACACAGTACGTATAACAATATACACAACAAAACTTGCAGAAAATGTTATACAACAAGGTTAACAAAAAAATGCAATTTGACACTTCGACTAATGTCCAATTTCGAGATTTCGAAACATTTAAAAATATTATGGTTGCACATGCGCCTTGCATTGTACTGACTTTCAGCGCCACCTAGCGGTTCCCTCGGACACTGAAACATAATGCCTTAAAAACTGTACATGAGAGTGCCACTACCACGGAGTAATAATAAGAAGACCGATCTCCGTACATTCGTCCTGACTGCGGTAACTGTACATTTATTGTCGAGCTGAGACGTTTCTAATCAGCACATTATGGCCATTCGGTCATGCGCACTGTGATCTGTTATCTCCTTTTCTCCCGCGAGAAGCGTGCGAGTGAGCGCCAGTCCATATTACAACCACTCCGTGATGACATCAACGACAGCAAATTGAGGTTATATTAATGTTTTGCAACCTATGGCGAAAGTTTTTGCAAAGTTAATAAGTGTAAGTCGAAAAATAATATAAAATGTAAATTTTCGAAGATTTTGGAATAGAATTTAGTAGTTTTTTAGGGATTTTCAAAAATTTCATGATAATAACAAATTTCATTTCAGATAACTAGGAGAATATAAAGTGATTTTTCATTTCAGAAAATTGTTCAGAGAATATTTGAAAACATTTCAAACAAATTTTAGTGTATAAATAACAATTGAGCGATTATTGATTTATAACGACTTGAAATCAAATGAATTTAATTTCTAATTTTAGAAGTGTTCAGTTAAATATTAATAATATTTACGGGAACGTAACCCCAGTTTTCAGTTGTCACTAAACACGGCACTCACTCGCACACTTCTCGCGGGAGAAAAGGAGATAGTAGATCACAGTGCGCATGATCAAATGACCATAATGTGCTGATCAGAAACATCTGAGCTCGGCAATAAATGTACAGTTACCGCAGTCAAAACTCGAGGCGCTTTGTACAACATGATCGGTCTCCTTATTATTACTCCGTGGCCACAACCATGATTCTGACTGTCATAAGAGCTAATCTTCGTCAATAATTAAATAATTTGGATGTTTTAACATAATATATATATATATATATATATATATATATATATATATATATATATATATATATTCGGTTTCGGTTTCGATTCCCTTGGAATAGAACCGAAGGGCTTATGACAAAGCCACCGAACGCGTCCTCGGGTTGCGGATAGAGGGTCCCCGTACCAAGGGTTTCTGCTGAATATGGGTACAATAATTAATAAGCAGTCGCGGACAATTGTTCAGGGATGGTCCCGAAGGAATAACCCCTAAGCGAAGGTGTGCGAACCGTGCCGAAAGCTGCATGGCACCTGGGTGAGGTGTCTTTAACGGTGACCCTGGGATATCGGGCGATGTCTCAGAGTAATAGCCTTATCCTTGCATGCGGGGCTCTACAAGGATGGACGAACCCTTTCCCTAGCTGCTCGTGGGAACAACAATGAAACCAAAAAACCACCAAAATGTTGTAGATGCGGTTCAAAACGATCGAACGCGCAGAGCACCCGACAATGGATCGGCAAACAATGCCGATCATCCTAGAGTTCGGGGTGCTGAAAATAATTTAGATGGAAACACAACGACGAACCGGCGAAACGCCCACATTGAGTGGACGGATCAACTTAAGAATGATGTGTTAGACTGCTACGATGCCAGTATTATCCCTGTTCGTGGAGGCTTTATGGCGCGTATGCATACTCTGTGGTGCCAGAAACACCCAGAGCTTCAACACGTTTCGCATCAGTCTTTGCGAAATCAAGCCGACTACCTCCGCAAAAATGGATATGTACGCGGAGCGCTTCCTCAACCGCTGCTTGAACAAGCTGCAGACGAAGATGAAACGACATTAAGACCAACCGCAGAAAGTAGGCACCTTCTTGAAGATGATGGCAATTTCAGTACAAGGAGGAACATCAACATGCAAGTTCCTCTTAAGCCCCAAGATCTGGCTGAAATGGATGCCTCCCTTTGTGGAGATATCTCGCAAGAGTCCGACCTCTGGACCATCAATTGCTCAGTTTATGGTGCTGCGAGAGCTTTGGCTGATTCAAATCGAAGGCTCAAACCGACGATGGATCAAAAGACAAGAAGACGCTTGCATCAACTGAACAAGAAAATTGGATGGGCAAGACAGAATGCGTCCCGTGTTCAATGTGTGATTGACTACATAACATCTGGTAGACCGTTCACGGAAAGGGTTCGAAAGTTCGCCCAAGAACTAAGGACCTTGAATCACACACTAAACAAGTCAAAGCTGCTGACAATCAAGCAACATATTGTTGACAAAATAAGGCTGTTATCTGACGCAAGGAGGAGGATACAGAAGAGGGAGAGATGGATCAGAGAGAATCAACAGTTTCTCGCTGACCCATCGCGCCTCTTCAGTGATCCCCCTGTTTTTGTAAAAAATCCTCCCAAGCCCAAGGAGGTAGAGACTTTTTGGAGAGAGGTGTACAAGATCCCGAAAACACTAGAGTTGAAGGAAGATACTGACAATATCATCCGCTTCAAGGAGTTTTGCGACAGCCTCATAAAATCTGAGGAGGAGTGCCCATCAGTCACTGCCGAAGAGGTGAAAAAAGCACTTAGAGGCACGAAGAACTTTTCCGGTGCTGGACCAGATTGTATCAAGAACTTTTGGTGGAAGAAGTTTACTTCTACACACCAACATTTGGCCCGCATATTCACCTCATATTTAAAGTCGGAGATGCCCATTCCGCAGTGGCTAGTGTTAGGACGCACTATACTCCTACCGAAAAAAGGCGACTTGTCCAAACCAGAGAATTACAGGCCAATAACTTGTTTGAACACACTGTATAAGATTTTTACAGCTATCCTAAACAACAGGATTGTTCGACGAATTGAGCCTGTATGGCGAGAGATGTACGAACAACGTGGCTCGAAAAAAGGTGTAGCAGGCTGTCGAGAGAACCTGCTGATTGACAGGTGTGTCTGTAAAGACGCTACAGTCCATCAGCGCGTCCTGTCAATGGCCTGGATTGACTACCGGAAAGCTTTTGATTCAACCTCTCATAGACTTATCATCTGTCTGTTGGAAAGCTTGAAGGTACATCCACACATAGTGAGATGCATAGAGAGATTGATGCCTCTTTGGAAAACTAGATTTACCATCTCATCTAGGAATTATCGTCTGACGACGAACAACGTCACCTTCCAGAGGGGCGTCTTTCAAGGGGATAGTATGAGCCCTTTGCTTTTTTGCATCACACTTTTGCCTCTATCTCTTGCACTACGAAATTCTCCTGGATACCTCTGTGGCGACACTAATCAGCGTGAGCATAAGGTCACTCATGTATTCTATATGGATGACCTGAAGATCTATGCCGCTGGTAAAAGCAGACTTCAAACTGCTTTAAATATCGTCAAGAACTACACAGGAGAGATTGGGATGGACTTTGGTTTGGACAAGTGTGCCAAAATTCATTTGAAGAAAGGAAAGATTACTGGCGTTCCCAAGGACCCTGAGCTTGTGGATATAAGTGTTATTAGACATCTTAACACTGGAGAGACCTATACATACCTGGGCGTGCCTCAAAGCCGCATTCAGGACGTAACATCAGTGAAGGAGTCTCTCCGAAGCAGATACAAGCATCTTCTTCGACAGATTTGGTCTTCCAATCTGTCGGCGTTGAACAAGGTATCTGCGACTAACATGCTTGCCGTCCCGGTTCTACTCTACTCGTTTGGGGTGGTTCAATGGACGAAGAACGAGCTTAAGGCCCTTGATGTCACCACGCGTAAGATCATGCATATGCATAAAAGCTTGCATATCAATTCGTCAGTTCCGCGATTATACATTTCACGCCAGCAAGGCGGACGCGGACTTCTGAATCTCCAGTGTCTTCATAACCGAATTGTTTTGAGTACAGCTTACATCGTTGCGAATGGCAGAGATCCTCTCCTAAAGATGGTCAGAAACCACGAGATGATTGGCGAAGGGGCGTTCCTTTACAAAGCCGCGGAGCAAGCTGCCGAGACCCTTGGCCTGAATTTTAACATCAGAAGTGAGGAAAGTGCATTACTCCATCTAGATGCTTCACGTCTAAAAGCCGAAGTAAAGAAAGCAGAGGTTGGAAAATTTCACCAAGAGCTACTCGACAAGCAAATGCACGGAAACTTTCACAGAAATGTAGAAAAACAGTCCTTGTCGAAGGAGCAAACTTTTGCTTTCCTCAAATCATCAGGGCTCAATTCAGGTACAGAGGGCTTTATTTTCGCATGCCAGGACGGTGTAATCTCCACCTTAGCATACCGCGCCCGCATTTTATGTCAAGAAGTTCCCAGTGATAGGTGCAGAGCGTGTCATGCACACGCTGAGTACCTAGAACATATACTATCGGGGTGTCCGACCCACGCAGGAACAACGTATATCTATAGACATAATGCGGCCCTAAGAGTACTTTATTACCACCTTTGTCGCTCTTACGGTGTTGGTCGCGACCCTGCCCTGCCGAACGCTCCAAGGGATATAGAGTCAATTGTCCGAAACGAGAAGTGCCAGATTTTCTGGAACTACGATTTTCGGGCAGCAGTCTCCGTTGCGCACTCGAGGCCTGACATTGTTCTCCAAGACTTCGAGAAACGAACTATATTCGTGATCGAATTCTCGGCTCCATCCGAATACAACATCACTGCAAAGGAGAAAGAAAAAGAGGAGAGATATCAAGACCTTAAAAGAGAGCTGCTTTGACTGTACCCAAAATATTCGGTACGAGTGATTGTTCTTGTGATAGGTGCTCTCGGAGGTGTGAAATTATCGCTGGTTCGTAACCTTAAAGCCATACCCGCGTGCCAAAAATATGCCAAGGCTCTTGCGAGATGGATGCAGAAAGCTGTCATCCTTGGGTCGCTTCGTGTCCTCAAGACACACGAGGGTTTCGCCGGCCTGTCGTTGTGATTTCGTCGTGCCCTGTGACCACCCATCTCACGGATGTGAGACGTGGCCATAGGTGTATTTTACCGCGGTTCTACTGGGGGCCATTGACATTTTTTCAAGATGGCAGTTGCTCTTAGTGGTACCCTGCGGTGGTTGTTTAACTTTGTTTTTAATTATATATATATATATATTTAATCAATTAATTTATAGATTTTCATTTGTATTATACTTGTTTACGACGAAACCGAAAATGTTGTTCACTTTAACGTTTTTCTAACGGCTTAGGAGATCCTTATAGGAAGTTACAATTTTAATTTTTTTTTAAGAAAATTTTGCAGGGTTATACTCGTTCAGACCCAAAGATTCTGAATTTTTAAATTGAAAATAAATAATTTTATAATTACAAATTTTTCATTCATTAATTTTAATCCTTCGCATCCGAGGGGTTGACAACTCGACCTACTGAGTGTACACCTACTTCTGATTTCAAGATACTTCAGGATATTTCAATGACTTCAGAAGGTTTCACTGAGTGCAGGAGATTTCAAGTGACTTCAAGAGAATTCAAGTGACTTCATGGGAACTCACGTGAGTAGTAAGGTTACGACTATGGAGAGACAGACTATAACCCCCCTCTCACCCCCCTCTGGCGCCAACCCCTGGTCTATCCCCACTCTGTCATTCAGACGATGACGTCATTATGAAGTCATTGGATCTCAATGTTATAACCCCCCTGGCACCAACCTCTGGTCTATCCCCACTCTGTCATTCAGACGATGACGTCATTATGAAATCATCGAATCTCAAGGTCGTATGCATGATAATGACCTTTAGGATGACGTCATCATCTGAATGATAGAGTGGGGATAGAGTAGACGTTCTCATCAGAGGGTGAAGAGAAGGGGTGGTGTCAGCTGATTTCTCTCAATAGTACAAACCAAACCACTACTACTACTCATCCAAACTGAATTCCATATAATCAGATAGAATTTCATGTCCTGATTGTCGCAAACTGAGCAAAAAATTTTGGTATGCATCTGGTCCGCATGTTTTTAAGGTTAGTATTATATCTCTTACTGTAGCAAGATGAGTTAACGATTTCTGAGAAAATAAAATCAATCGTTTACGTAAAGAAGCAATCAGAGCTAGAAAAAATGTCTACTTACTAGCCAGAATGATGTATTTATGTCATCTCTATCATAAATTCTATTATGAACCAGAAAAGGCCAAAGTGCAAGCATATTGACACGTGATTCTAATGTGTGGACAAAGCTGTCGATTTTTCTACGATGTGAATACTCCATAGCTGCTACTTCAACTGTTGTTTTGAAATCATATGAAACATGTATGCATAACTATTACCACCTCTGCCTATAACTTAAACTAAGGAGGAAGGGGTAATAAAGGAAATGAACTGAATTTTTATTTTTTGTTCGATATTTATTAGCCCCCTTGATCGTATAGATATATATCTTTCTTTTTTTTTTAACAATCAAGAGGGTGAAAAAGCAATTCAAGAATACATTTTTTTCTTCTGTTATAAATAAGACAGTTTTGAGCAACATCCTTGAATATGAACATTCGACATACCATTACCGGAAAAACATTTGGAATATTTCTTTCGTGATTTCACACCCATAAACGAGTCGTAATATTCACGCACTAATTGATCGTTTCTGGTGAAATCTGAGGTAAAGAGAGCACAAAACTGTTGCATACTAAGACCACTAGACAAGCAATGTAAAAAGAGCACACAAAACTGACCACAAATAGTAGAGAAATTGCTTTGTAACTGTTTTGTATTCCACTTGAACTGTCCACAGTTACTTCGTAATCTATTGATGTGCTGTGGGATGATCGGTGGTAATCCGTAGCTGTCAAAGTAATACCCTATTCCATCGCTGTTGACATACATTGCGATCCAGCGGGCTCCGGATTTGGTGTGGCCATCAGTGTTAACAATTAGAGCTGCTGGTTTTGTCCAAATCTTTGGTATCCTGTCTGCTGGGAATACTCCGATCGTATAAGAAGTTATCTGCTGCAGTGCTCGCAGCAGTTCCACAGTGTTCATAATCTGATGTCAAAAGTTTGGAAAACAACACCTTTTTTATACCAGTTTCGTCTTCTTCTTTTTCTTCCTCTTCTTCTACACTTTCACTTTGTTTCCTCTTTTTCTTTAGGTTGGTTCCAGCTGCACTATTTTCAGAATCAGTCGATTTTTCGTCTTCTTCCTCCCAGGTATTAATATCTGCAATTTTTATCCATTTTGTCAATCGTTGTGCATTATTCACACTACATTGTAAACTCCCAGATCTTATTCCATGATAGGTACAACGTGTACATGACGAAGGTAATCGAGGGAATGAAGGTAAATTCTGGTTGTCTTCTAAATTTATAATGTCTCGAGCAGTGATAGTCTGGAGAAAAATTGCCTTTTCTCGCCCTCTGGTGTATATACAATCAGCATTTCGAGCAATTTCGCGAAGACTGGCATATAACAGACGAGGTTGTGATTCACCATCCAACCACTCAATTCCGTGATGATGTCGAGTAACCCAATTATTTTGGGAGCGTATAGCTGTCGGAATATCGTTGAAAGAACAGGGTGGTGCAATAATCCAGTGTCCAAAATAATTTTCGTCAACTCCTATGATGGCAACTTCTTTTAGTATAAAATGACTATTTGCGTCTTTGAATCCCTGCATGTCGATGACAAAGTCCATGATGATGCGGACGCTTTGAAACCAAAGTCAAGACTGCATATGAGGAACTCATAGCCCGATAAAATATATAGACAAAAAAGTGCAACGTTTGTATAAAATTTGATGCACATGTTTATGCTCCAAATTCCACAATAACTTGTCTAGACGCGTCAATTTCAAGAATGTTGTCATATTCTGCGTAGACGATACAATTAACTGTAGACAATAACTCTTGTGCAAATCTGACCTCGATACGTATGCTACCATGTTTTACTAAATTCCAATGTACATTCTCATTTGCTGACAAATCGGGTATTAAATCAAAAGAAAACAAGCAAAATCCTTTTGCATAATCAGCACGAGATGAACCACTTCCTTCGTTGAGAAAATGTATTCCTGTTCCAGAGAAAAGCGTATGACATGCATCCACAAAAAGGTTTTTCGAATTAAAATCAGGTTGTAAAACTTTATATGGAACTTGTATGCCATCTACGTAGAGGGATAGATAATTTATTTTGTAATTCTTAAAGTTGAAGGGGTTAACTCAGAAATCTCCGTTGAAAGCTTTCTTATCTACAAATCCAATGATCATACGCTTTGGTATTTGTCCCAGTATAATATTATCTATAGAGTGTCCAAGAATACCGGATTGCATGGTGACGGCCTTTACTTCGACACGAGTAAGAGGATACTTAGCTGTGGTATTTGTAAGCGCTCTTGCATGAGCCAATAATACACCAGGGCTAATTTTTGCTCTACGTACTAGTAGACTGGCTTCCAAAATATGAAGACGATGTGAATCGGATTCTCCCAAGAGACAGAAAGAATCTCTTGAGCGTACAAGACGAACTCTGTCCTCGACACCGTTTAACAGATATTTCTCTTGATTGAAAACATCACAGTGTAAATGCCCGAGTGAATCTACTCCTTTTGCACCTTTAACAGATGCATAGCGGTTTTTGTAACCTATATTGGTATCGTCAAGTGTGTCAAGTTTACCCGGCGTATCATCGTACCATAGGGCTGTAGTAAGATGAGAGCTTTTTGTTTCTTTGTTGTAATTAAGTAATGTTTCAATGTATGCTCTGTATGCGTAAGCATTATTTGGTGGCGATACTATTTTCTGATTAAAGTATATATCCACTTGATTGAACATGGAATGAAGAAAATTGTTTACGGTACTCGGAGTGGTATCAGCTGCACCTGCTGCAGGAGTTGCCGTATTGAGAATTTTTGCACAAATATTCAGCATAGTATGTGCCAAGTCTAGATATTCGTCGCCATGGCCGGGTACTACAAATTCGATAGGTGCATTATCTGTGAGAGATGATATAGGTTTATAATGAACCCATTGTGCCTGTTCAATAGTTGTTTGTGTAGGCGGTAATGTGAACAATTCCAATTCTGATTTCATACACTCACAAGAATGTGCATGTAAGAACGCCATTAAAACTTTATTTTATAATTCTTTTAATCAAAAATGTCAGATATACTCCTTAATTTCTTTTTGTTATTTTTACTCTTTGTGCTTCGTTTTGTTTTTCGAACAATTTTCTTCTTCTTTTTCGAAATGGTTCTAGATTTACTATTTATTTTTCGTGCGCTGACAGGTCGCTTGTGTTTCGCCATACGGTTGACGAACAACTGAGCCAAATGCTTGCGCTTAACTGCATTATACCCCGAACCCTCCATTAATTTATCAAGTTTAGCTTCTGCCTTTCTTTTTTAATTTTTTCCAGCCTCTTTTGCACGTGTTTGGAAGGCTTCTGATAGAGAAGCGTTACGTTCAGTGACATCACCCGCCATATTTACACTGGCACGAAGTGCTTCTTTTCCAACAGCTTTAACACCTCTTGATAACAGTGGTAAAACACGTCGAAAAAGTCCTCCAAGAAAACTTCCAATACCGTGGCCCCTTTGATATGGTGACCCAATACACACATGCTCTATTTGTGAGCGTCGGCCGACACCACCACCGACTTGATAATTAAAGTGATCGTCGTAATATGTCATTCTTGGTTTTTTGATGTTTCTATTTCAATTTTAATCGAGACACTTGAAATGTAACGTCACTGCCAGCGTTCCACACTCAAATGGTATTGGATTACCCAAATGATCTCTTATATCTATCTCTATAGTCTGAAAATTTGTATGCAAGAGAGGTATATATTTCGCTGGAGAAAAGCTACATGTTTTTACTGAACCGTAAAAATAAGTCCCTGTTTGCATTGGTACGATTTGTAAAAGAGGTGTTTGGACGTTATCCGTAATATATGGCTCACATATATCAGTGTAGACGAAAATAATATTTGGTAGATCATCACTGAGAGAAGCTGGTGTTTTACCTGTTATTTGAAAATCTTTTTTCGCTTTTATCGTCTCTTTGTTTGGAATACCAAGTATTCGACTAATGTTAATAGGTATTTCATAGTAATGTTCAATATCACTACAATCTTTACAGATGCGTGAAACTCTTACACGACCACCTGGTAATAGAATAAATTCTAAGTGATTTCTCATTACATTGGTATTAGTTATGTGAGACAATAATTCGTTTATACTGGTATAAACACGTGAAAAAATCGAATCCGTTTCGGAATGCAAATTTTCACCTGCACGAAGTATTTTATTTGTCTTTGACTTCACTGATACAGTGTTTTCAGATACTCGTGAAGAAACATTTAAAAGTGTTTGCGGTATTTGAATTTCGGTCAGAGGTGCGACCCATCTTCCGATTAAACGAATAGGTTGTGGTAACTGCGTAACAAAATGAGTTATTGTGTTATCAGGAAAACAACTCATACTACGATTACTAGGAAGTACCGTGTAAAAATGATCCCGCATAATGTGTAAACAATTCTTCAACTCAATTTTTCAGTTCAGAAGCTAGTATCCAAGAATTAAAATTTTCTGGGTAGCCTACTCAACTGACGTCAAATTCTTTTTTTTTACCTCGTCCACGTGTACTGATTATTTCGCCTACATTAAAAGTATCTTTTGCCAGGTTTTTTCGTACACGGCTTCATTCTTCCTGGTAAAAAATTCCATCTATTTCTTCACGATTTAAGTCACATAGAATGTAAATTGGTGGCTGTTTTCTTCGATCAATTCAGATTATCTCAAATATTTCTTCCGTCCAACCACTTGTATATCCCTTTTGGAAGACGCCTTTCACTCGACTGATACGTACGTAATCTCCGACCTCATATTTAGGCTTTCGAGAGATTGCCTTGAAACGGCTAGCAATATTTTCGCGCGCTTGTTGAGCATTTTCAATTGTAACACTCGACGGAGACATTTTTATACTAGAATGTCGCGCTCTGTTGTAGCTAGATACCAATTTTTGTAAAACATCAATGTATCGTTTTGTTTGCATATGAGTGAAATATCGCCACATACGTTCTTTCAAAGTACGATTAAATCGTTCAACGATAGCAGCCTTGACGTTTGGATTACGCACAGTGCGAAATTTGATGTCATGTTTTTCCATACATTTTTGGAAATGAACTCCAATAAATTCTTTTCCTTTATCTGTTTGTAAAGAGACAGGTGTTCGATCGTTGCTTCTAGAGAGAATTTTTTGAAATGCAGAAACAACTTCAGCACTTGATTTATCTTTCAGGGGTTCGACCCATGCAAATTTACTTAAAATATCAATCACAACTAATAAGTAAGTGTAATTGTCATTGTATGACTTGAGAGATCGCAGATCAACAAGATCAGCCTCCCAGACATCGTCAATGTTGAATACCGTGTAATGACGTCTTGGATATTTTTGCTTCATGGGTCTGTGTTTGGTATAGGCGTCTTGTCCCTTGAGCCAATGAAGAACTTTTTTTCGAGAATATGTTAGTTTTGAAGTTTGAACAAGTTTTTCAGCTCCAGAATACGATGCTGCATGGGTCGGATCATAGTAAAAACAAGCTAATGTCTTCATGTCAAAGAAAATCGTTTCCACAAAGTGGAGTCACCAGGAGAGGAGGAGGCGTTTTGATATTTACTTTTATTCTCAGATGAGGATGAGGAAGAACTTTTTCTTCCTACCTATGGTGATTCTTCCAAATGCTCTTCTTCATCAACTGTGCTAGATTCTTCTCATGTATTTCCGTAATCGCTGCTACTACTCGATAAACAAACTACAGGCACTTGTGAATGTCTGCGCACAGGGGTGTTGTTTTGGCGTCCTTCCACCCAGAAATCTGGATTTGGTACAAATTCACGCGGAGTATTCACCTTGTGAAGAAAGCGTGCAAAGTAACGTCGACCTGTTGCAGAAGTCTGTTTTCTACGACGCATAGCATCATTTACGAGGTCAATAATATTGGCTTCGGGAATACGATGATCGTCAATAGAAATGAGTCCTCGTTGGTCCCAATTAACCCGATTGGTTGGTAGAGCTGTCAAATGTCGTAGTAAAAGATTGGCTGTACGTTGGTAGCGTATAGGTACACTGTCCGTAATGATTGGAATGAGGCTATTACGTCTTCTTTTACTCTCCTCCTCAGCCTGTTTCTTTACTGTATCTTCTACTTCATTTTGAGGTTCACAAATGACCTCGTTAAAAGTACGTAAGTAGCGTTGTAATACCTGCTCATATAATTTCCATTTTTCGCGATCATCCTGTGGTGTGGACGAGTTCAAAATGTGATTCATCTCTGCATCAAGTCTACTCAATGTTGTTCCTGGTGTTTGAACACTCGGAAGTGGGGTTTTTAATTTTTCTATATTTTCGTGTGGCACCAGCACCATTTTTCGAGCATGCTCCATTGTTGTTAACGTTTCAAATAACTCGTTCAATGAGACAAGAAAGCACAGTACTCAGTACTGGTGCAAGTAAAAGTGGTAAAAATCCACCTTGTTGGACTATTATGCTCTTTTTATTTTTCCAAGTTCCTGAAGGACTACCGATTTTTCTGATAATATTTGCGTATTTTTTTAGACGTGTTTTTTGTTGAGAATTAAGTGGTACGTTTCTATTTAAAGTATTGAAAGCGCATTCACAAATACATTGAACGAGTTTTCTATCGGCAGCACAAAGAAGAGTCTCACGCTGCTGATCATTGAGATGACAGAGAGCATGTAATACAACGGCTTGTTTCCTGCCAACGGAACCTCGTGCTTTCAGCGTCATCACAAACGAAAGACTGGTACTTGATCACCTCTTTTTGTTTCTTTTATAGGTACATAGACAAATGGCTGAGGATCACTTGGAAAAATACACGTTCGGAAGCGACAATTTTCGGGTGTCGATTGCTTGAGGTCAAGTAATAAGTACCCATGAGGTCGAGAGGTGGCGTCATGATAAACTTCTTGTAAAAATCGTGGATTTTCAGGGCAGACTTGACGTGCTAAATGCTGTATTTGTGCACGATCTCATGGATTTTTAAAAATCACAATGTAATTAGCATTTAAAGATATATCTCTTTGACCATGACCTTGATGGAATAGATTTTGTGTAATATAAATAATACTTATGTTCTTATGATGACTACCTTTTGTGAAAAGATCAACTACGGCTTTATTGGAGGACTCGGTACTCGGTATAACCTGGCTGCCATTCAGAGTAATAGAAGAGAATCCTACCAAATTGAATGTCACTCATGGCCGACATAAAACGAAAAAATTGATGAATGAAAACTGTTTTTCCACAGCCAGTAGGTCCTGCTACTATAGCTGTCCACGGATGTTTCCATCGTGTATTCATTTTACGGAATGTACACGCTATCACCAAACACTATTCTAAAAAGATATACTACTTGACGCCCAGCCCGCCCCGCCGGCCCCCCGTGCCACCGCCGCGGCGCGCGACGATAAGTTAATTTGTCACGCGTTTCCCGGGCGCGCGAAAAATAGCTAATTTATCGCGCGTTTCCCGGGCGCGCGAGAAATAGCTAATTTATCGCGCGTTGCCGTAGGGGCGCGCGACGTTTAGCTAATTTGTCGCGCCCCCCGCGCCGCGTAAAAATGAGCTGGGTCTGATCTCATTACGCCATGATTACGCTAAAAGCAGCATAAGCGATAGTGTTGCCGCTAGCTGTTGTCCATAGGTAAATCCCCGCCTATATATGTACCGCAGTTGGAGTGAGTCTATCTGATTAGCTGGACCCCGACACGCCTCATTAATTATGGCTGCCTCGTGTGACGTAGTCCTCACATCAACCAGCATGTGCTGCTCTCTGGTTTTAAAATGTGAGATTATCTGACTTTTAATGTAGTCTGCAATAAAGAAATCTTATGAATATTTTTTGGGTCTCAAAGGGGAATAGTACTAAAAAAAAATACAGTTTATATTTACAGTTTTTATTTATTTTTCTCTTTATTTATGTAGAAAAACAGGTATAAAAGTTATATTATAATCGAAAGGTGGCAATACAGAACTAGATAACCAGCATTTTTTTCAAAAAATGTGTTTGTTGCATAAACAATTTTTAAAATCGAATACGAGTTGTGATGAAGAAGATTTGTTCGAATCTATCTATATATCTTTTAATGTCCCTCTTATCGAATAATCGTCTATCATAGCGTGATACCGTCGCTCTAAATCTTAATTTTCTCACAACAGAATAATTTGTTATTCTTATTCAGTTTCCTCATATCTCGGGAGCAAGTTTTTACTTTTTTCGACAAATTAAAAATTCGATTTTCAACACTTTTTTTCCTTCTCCTTCTTCTTCTAAAAAGATTTGTTACTTTATTTTTTGTACATGCGAATACAGATTACAATACATATTTTTTTCCTACTATTTTATAAAGAGTTTTTATATCGTACCAAATTCTCCATCGCGTCGTCTTTTGTGGGCTGTCGGTTTACAAATTTTTTTTTCTCGTTTTGAAATGACTTGGTGATAGGGTGTACGTTTTATCACATCGTACTCGAGTGTTATTGGTACATGCCTTTCACCAACAGCAAACGATCGAATAGCTGAAAAATTTACTTTTGATGAAGTTTCATAATTCAAAGTTATACCTTTAGCTTTACAAACTTCTAGTTCGTTTCGATCAGCTTTGCACACCACGTAGGCATAAAATTTTGGACCTCCTGAAGCAAAGGCCCTTACACAACTTCCCTCGCCATAACCTGATAACTCATCTGTCATATCACCAAGAAAGCATCCTAACTCTGGTTCGTATTCACCAGGAGCACCCGTCGAAACGTATATACATGAGTCGGTGTCGTAGTATAAAACGCGTCTATCAAGTTTCTCTAGATATGAATACAATTTCAGTCGTGCTTGTGCCGTTGTATACGCTGCTATTATTACATTGGTCAAAGCTAGTGGTGTTAGGACATCGTCATTTCTTCTCCAAGAGACATAAAATATTCCATGGTTTACGGGAAGTATTCCAGTTACTTCAAAACTTGGATTTGTTAATAGTTCAATGAGTCTACCTCGTCCCTTTAACTAATGAATTCGGTAAACGGAATGCTTTTGGTGATGCACTTAGAGGCATCTGAAAATAGTTCAAACTGTCTAAAAATTTTGTTTCTCCGACACGCATTGAAATTATTTTTGTACCGTTTAAAATAAGTTTAGGTGGTTCTACTCCTTTTTCTTCAACTAAATAGCGTAAAATGAATTGCGCATCAAAACTTTTTGAATTATGTGCTATACATAAAACGCGACTAAAAAAATTTAATTCACGAGTCGCCAATTCTACGAGTTGTTTTACAGGGTCGTCTTGAAAAATAAATTCACGTACGCCACACCACTGACACAGACTTTCTACATTATCTTCTGCAAAGCACATTGAACAAACTTGATGTACAACACAAAGATTTGGTTCATGTATGTGAATCGAATTATCACCCTCGAGTGTTTTATTTTGACGTGTCTCAAAGTCATAAAAAATAAAAATTTATTTCATGTCGTTCTTTCGAGGTTTAATTGGACTCATGTAACACGAGTGATTGTAAGGCTTTTTAGTTTTACAAATCTTACAATAACTCATGCCACACTCATGATTATTGCTTTTCTTTCCAAACGTGATAATTTTACAACACTGCGAGCAAGAATTTATCTTTAAACATGTAACTAATCCCTTCTCTATATTTCGGTTTGGTTGAATATGCTGTGCAAAACAAAATTCACCATAAAAGTAGCGTCGACAATAGGCACAATAGATCCGATCAATTGTAGTATCACAAGGTGGTTGAAATTTACACTGTGGACATAGATTTGAACATCTGTGGTTGGCTGCTCCATTGTAACCTATATTACATGCAAAACAATAAATCTTGCTACCGATAGCCTTTGTTATGTTTAAAATTGGTTGATAATGACAACGTCTCTCATAATACATTATATGAATTATGTGCTCTAAAACCACATTTGCATTTTTAAAATAACATGTACCATCGAAAAGAGGTTGTCGACCTCTACCAAATTCAGGAAATTCGTATACGACAATCGCGAAACTTTTTGATACAAGATATTCCTGAAATTTATTTATTTCTGGAACACCGCAACCTGTGACAGGTATAATAACGTCAGCCTCTTTAGTAATCATTTCAGCAAATTCTCGTTGTTTCTTACTGCATTGTTGCCGGATGTTTTGCCATGCATCGTATAATGTACCTGATCTAATTTCACCACGCACGGCATACACACACGCAGTTGCAATAGAGCGCGGTAAACATAAATTATCATTATTTGATATTGTTAAAATTGATTTTTTTCTGACATACTCGTGCGATAATTTCACTCGTCCTTGACCTACTGGTGCTTCTGCTATAATAGATGTCACAACAAAGTTATCAGTTAAACGAAACTCGGCATTACTTTGAATTACACTGTAAAGAATCTCCCACATATCTTCTACATTCAAACTGTTTGCGAGTCGAAACGAAAGCCAGGCTGCACCTCGAGAAAAATATTCGCTGTGTAATATTACACGGATGTAATCGTTAGGTGAACAGGACTCGATTAAATAATTATGTAAATCACGCATAGCACCCTCTAACCATTCAATTTCGTTAGTTTCAGCTGGAGGTTGTCGCACACATACACACATTTGTCGGCTTTCTATCCTAAAACGTTTGGCTTCTTTGCGTGTTTCGCTTAAAATTAGAAACCTGCATCCAGGTGGTTGAATCACCTCTTTATCCTCGCTTTGTTCTTCTTCTTCTTCTTCCTCTTCCGCATTCAACACACCATCGTGTTCTTCTTCTTCCGTATTGATAACAGCACCTTCTTCATTTTTGCTGATACGACCGGCTCCTCCCCCTCCACCGATCTGGTTACATGTGTCATTCCGTGGAGTAGCCGTAGAATTTACTGAAAGTCGAATATCAAAATTAATAATCATTCTTTTCTAATGAAACCGTATATTTTTTCTCGAAAAACTTATTCTCGTTTTTTAAAAAATGCACATTACGAAAACATGAAAAAAGAAAATTGGAAAAAATTAATGATACCTATTCATATCCTATGTATGAGTTTGGATTTGCATGTCCTTGGTATCGGTTTGGGTTTTCGATTACTCAAATGCATGTACACAATTTCGAAATCATCGTTTACAATATAAGTTTGTGTACTTGTACTCGGTTGGAAAGCGGTATTAAAATCGATAAAACTGGTCATTTGTCGTAACGTAAGATCCGAAATATCATCTAGTATGCAACAAACAAATACAACAGAAAAACTATTACAAATATTTCACGGAATGACAGATTTTGTCTAAACAAACATTTATGCAATTATAATTTTTTAAACTTACCTATAAAATCACTGAGAATATCTGAGATATTCGGGTCTTGTTCCTCGGTTATAGTATCCACAATGTCATTCAGAACAGCTGAACTATCTGGGTCTGTTTCCATAACTTCGTTCTGTTTTTCACCTACATTTCTTCTTTATTTCTTCTCTTGTTTTTCTTCCTCATCTTCGCTTTGTTTTTCTGTAGATGCATCTTCTATCGATGAATCATCTTCTGTAGAGGAGTCATCTGATGATGATTCTGTAGAGGAGTCATCTGCTGATGATTCTATAGAGGAATCATCTGATGATGTTTCTGTAGAGGAATCATCTGATGATGATTCTAACGATGTGTTGTCAGAAAAAATACTCTCAACTTTCATTTCTTCTTCTCCTTCTTCTTTTTCTTCTTCTTCTTCAACTGATTCATTTTTATTTCCAACAGGTTCAACTACTGCAATAGATTGAACTTTGTTTTCGTTTATAACAGGCTGAACAATTATTTTCTCTGTTTCGTCATCTTGTATTTCCTCTTCTTGTTCAGTGTCAGTAATGTCACTATAAAAATCTTCAATGTGCGGAATAGTACCATCTTGTTCTATTGCTGGAATAGGTTGAACCACACTTACACTATTACTGTCAGCAACACTTTTTAACGGAAGCATAATAAGATTTGGAGATGGTAGCAATACATTTGACACAATTCGAGGTAAAACGGAATTACACTTTTTTTGAAACTGGTCGTTTAGATTCTTATTTTCGAAGGATGGTCCAGGTATCGGCTGGTCCTCCTGAATAACAGAACTAGGAATTGGTGTTGAATTAACAATCTGACTACCTCTTGCGTATTTTATCACAGTCGGCCGTCCTTGTTGTAGTTCTTTCCGTCTGTTTATCTTTTTTTGTTCTCGCAGTTGTGCGCGATCATGAAGCTCGGCGTCCAGTTCTTCAGATAACTCGAGAGCTTTCAATAAAAGTTCGTCAATTCCTTTGTCATCAGAAAATATCAACAACTGTCTTCGACGATTGATATATGTCGACA
The DNA here is from genome assembly GCA_932178445.1 of Andricus quercusramuli. Classification (NCBI taxonomy): domain Eukaryota; kingdom Metazoa; phylum Arthropoda; class Insecta; order Hymenoptera; family Cynipidae; genus Andricus; species Andricus quercusramuli. Next base: position 112,747 of record CAKNXH010058545.1, on the reverse strand, counting down.
TTAATTGGTTTGCTGCCGAAACTTCAGTTAATCCCCGAACTTTTAAAGCTTGTACTGCCAGCATCATTAGAGGCAATTTATTTTCAAAAACATTATTTTGATGGGCCAAACCGATAATTCGAGCTGTTGATCTACTTATTAAGTAGATCAACTCCTTTCTCAGTTCTTTTTTCACTTTCACCTAAAAATTTTCACCCACTCCTTAGTGCACCTTCTTTTCACAATTCTATCGCGAATTCGGAAAAGTTTCGCCAAACCTATTATACAGCGTATATATGCGGACTGGTCACACATGATTATCTCGCGTGAAGTCTTTAAGATGTCTGATCATAAACTGTCACATAACAAGCATCCCTTCTTTGAGTAGACACTAACATTAGTTTATAATAGAGTACATATATATTAATTTGAGTCTATGTGTTTTTAAAAGGCTGCGTGGTCTTTTTCTTGGATGTGATTCTCTTCGTAAAAGAGGAAACGTCTTCAGAAATGTAATACTTTTAAGTCTACCTATTTACTTTTGTTTTTAGTGAAGTATTATCTTTCGTTCTTCACAAAAGAATACCAAGCATAATCCTAATATTTAGAATATGTCATAAAATGATCTAGAAATTATCAGCTGTGTCGGTATCATTATAACATAACAAAAAACGTGCATCGACAGGAAATATGAGTCTGAGAAGTCAAACCCCTTAACATACCATCTTATATATGAAATTTGCAAACAATTGTTTACTGAAACATAATCTCTCTTATTATATTGTAGGAGTGGAAGATCTTACATTTTTTGTATTTCTTATTGGTGATTCATATTTTTGGAAGGGGTATAATATTTCTCCCTCTTCTTAATTATAAATCTCCTACCCTGGAAAAAATCAACTTCTGATTGGTTATGCGGTTTCTCTCTTATAGATCAAGTTTGTATCTGATTTAATCATGGAATCATTCGCTCAAATTCAGTGCAGTTAAAATCTTTGATGGAATTACATTCTTCAGTGCAAAAAAAGATCGCTCTTAACTTTTGTGCAAAATACCATCTCTTAACGCAATGACTGTCGTATATTCTAGTATCTACAGATTGAATCCATCTTTTTCGAAATTGGCGATACTTGGATTAGAGCCACAACCCCTTACAGAAAATGAAAACGGAATTTGTGAGCCGAATATGAAGAACTTTTTGCGACCTATTATAAAAATTACCAATAAGGTCTTCCAAGGACATGTTTTTGATGTTCAAACTTGGGAAAGTTTTAAAGAAAAATTCTTAAACATCGAAAAATATTTTTGGAACTTCTCACTACCTGGATCAGTGGAGAGCATTATTTTTGGATCTTACACTTTGCAATTTACCATGTCTCATGGTGCAAAAGCTATTTGCATTGACAGTCAAAGTGATTGGAAACCAAATCAAAAAGAAGAAGAAGAAGCTGGTTCCTCTTCTAAACGTATGAAGATTTATAAGCCTGTTATTGCAATGCATATGTCTACTTTTATTCAATTACAATCACTTCGTCACTGTATTGATGAACGTTTTCGACAGTTAGAAATCATTTTACCAGCTGCCAATGCTACCGTACAATCAGTCCTGAAAATTTTGACAAATAAATGTTTGCAAAATTGGAATCCTCGGGATATGACTGGAGAAGCTCTTTTGCGAACCATAAGGAACACGGACTTCGATGAAATCCTGGATAGTGTGAAAATAGATCTAAACCGTGAAAATTACAAGGACTTCGCGGAAATACACAGCCAACTTTTTGTGCACGAACTCGTTACTCTATGCTCACCTTCGATTCTAACGATTATTCGTCATGAATGGTATTTACAATCTAAAAAAAAAGACACACCAATAGTTGAGTAAGTTTTTTCTAATTTCAATTATTGAAAAAATATTTATATTCTTTGTGAGTAAAAGATAAATTTTCTGACATAAGCCATCTCAAATGTAATGTTCTCTCTATTATGTGTGTGTGTGCAATCACAGTCGGCAAAATGTACTTGTGGTATGGATAAAATGGAATTGTTCTATATAATGGTGATCATACAAATTATTTGAAACTTTTTCACGTATATCCACGATAAATTAATAATTTTGAGCTTTGTCAACAATCTCTTGATTTTCAATTGAATAATAAAATATCGCATTATTGTACAAATGTTGTACTTCCTTCTTAACCCTTTCTGCCTCATTTTGGTATATAATTTTATACAAAATCGATATGAGTAATTTTTTATCTTCGACTATTTAAAAGAACATATATATAAAAAATGATAAAAAAGTGATTTTTTCTCCATTAGCAAAATATAGTTATATATGTATTATTATCATGCACGAGATTATAAGTGATAATTTTACTACGAGGTGTCGGTATCACATTCCGTTCCTGCGTTTCATTCAATGGTTGGCGAGTCCAGCGGCTTCTTCCACGTTACAACTCGCTCTTGTATTGTAAGATCCAAAATAATAAGTGACTCATTACGTCATCTCATTACTGTATAAGGTAATCAATTTCATTATCCAGGTCAAGGGCACATAAATATGATTATATAATTAGGGAGAGATCAGCTGCAAGCCCCCCTCTTTCCTCACCCCTCTGAAGCGAGCCAGTATTCCACCACCACTCTGTCATTCAGGTGACGACGTCATCACAAAGTTCGTTACCATGTAATCTGGATGAGTAGCGGTCATTATTCTACAGATTTAAGGGCATGTGACACAGCCAAATACCTACATTACCGACCTCACTTTTTCAATTTTCTGAATTTTTTTTTGAATCTAAGAACTTTTTTTGTAATTAAAATATCGGGCTGAAACTTTGGAAAATGTATGAGAAGACAATAAACTACGTTTACGTACCTTATTCGAGGATGAACTTCGCAAAAAATTATTTTCGAAGAAATTAAAACTGGGTGCATTTTTTGAACCTGAGAACTTTTTTTATAAGTGAAATATCGGCTTCAAACTTTGAGAAATGCAAGAGCCGACAGTGAAGTACGTTTATGTACATCATTTGAGTATAAAAGATGCAAAAAGAAAAATTCCAACTAAATGTCAACAACGCTTGCCAGTTCGGTCGGTATTCGCGATGAGCACGAAAATGCGAAGTCTGGCGGCCACTGAACGAGGCCAATAGCGATTTCAATACTTACATAATTCAACATTGAAACAACATATTTCACTCAACTTTTATGCTGGACACAACTTTCAAAAAATATTATTGTAAGAACACTGGATCATCAATCTTTGACAGCGTGGACCCCATATTTCAGATGTAGACGAGTCAGCTGATAGAGCCTCGATTAGTGGCCGCCAGACTTCGCATTGTCGTGCCCATCGCAAAAATACCGACCGAACTGGCAAGCGGAACCGGAGTTGACACTTAGTTGGAATTTTTCTTTTTGCATCTTTTATACTCAAATAATGTACATAAACGTACATTACTGTCAGCTCTTGCATTTCTCAAAGTTTGAAGCCGATATTTTACTTATAAAAAAAGTTCTTAGGTTCAAAAAATGCACCCAGTTTTAATTTCTTCGAAAATAATTTTTTGCGAAGTTCTTCCTCGAATAAGGTACATAAACGTAGTTTATTGTCTTCTCATACATTTTCCAAAGTTTCAGCCCGAAATTTTATTTACAAAAAAAGTTCTTAGATTCAAAAAAAAATTCGGAAAATTGAAAAAGTGAGGTCGGCAATGTAGGTATTTGGCTGTGTCACATACCCTTAAGCTTTGCATTATAGAGAGACCAGCTGACACCACCCCTCCTCTTCACCCTCTGACGAGAACGTCTGCTCTATCCCCACTCTATCATTCAGATGATGTCGTCATCCTAAAGGTCATTACCATGCATACGACCTTGAGATTCGATGACTTCATAATGATGTCATCGTCTGAATGACAGAGTGGGGATAGACCAGGGGTTGGCGCCAGAGAGGGGTGAGAGGGGGGGTTATAGTCTGTCTCTCCATAGTCGTAACCTTACTACTCACGTGACTTCAAGTGACTTCGCGTGGCTTCATGTGAATTCAAATGACTTCAGATATTTCAGGAGATTTCAAGTGACTTCAGGAGAATTCAATTGAGTTCAAGTGAATTCAGGTGATTTCAAGTGACTTTGACGTGAATTCATGTGAATGCAAATGGTTTCAGATATTCCGGCAGATTTTAAGTTACTTCAGGAGAATTCAAATGACTTCAAGGGGGCCAACCATATGCCACGTGTACAATTTTTTACTACATCTTCACCTCCATCCCCACCCCTCATGGACAAGCGTGGACTTTTGACGAACCATCTTCCCCTGGCTCCTCTGTCCACGTGGACTTATTTCATATTTTATGAAAATATGGATATTCATGGTATTCACAAGCTACGGAGCCAAAAGGAGCTGTGAATTGTATGAAAATACGGTTTTTCTTAGAAACATAAGCTTCGTGATACAAAGTAAGAAGTCCAAACAAAAATTAGTGAATATTCGCAGTGAATCAGCAAATTCAGAAAAACGGGACCAAAATTTGTTTTAATAAAAAAAATAGATAAATAAATGCGTTAAAAAAAATGATATGCAGATTTGTGGAAAATTCTGAACCAATCTATTTAGATTATTACATTTTCTGTAAAGTTAGGTAGTTTGATGTATATTTCTTTTCGACCCTCAATAAAAAATGATATTCGGAGTTTCCGCCAGTCCCATGAACAATTAGCTATAGAATACGAATAAATAATTAGTTTTTAAATATCACGCCCATATGTTAGTTTTATAGGGACCCAAAAACAGCCCATAAGTGAAAAATTGGGTTTTGCGAATTGCTGGCACAAATTATGATTCTTTCGCGGTTTTTTTAAACAAAGTGTTTCTAATACATAAAATACTACTTCTCACTGATAATGAGATGTTTACATTCATTGTTTTAATAATTTATTATTGCTTTTAGCAATTTTCTCTCAGAATACAGTTAGAAAGTCGCGGTTTTCCGAATTTTATAATTAGAGTGAGATGATAAATAAAGCAAGTTGACAAACATAATTGTTTAAACAATTTATTATTGTTTAATACTATTTTCTCTTAGATAATTGCTAGAAGCTTGCGGGTTTTTGTTCAATTTTTAACTTTGCTTCGGCTTTTTAGTTATGAATAAATAAACAATAAAGAGAATATTTTTCTTGCATTTCTCTGAAGGAAATTGTTATGAACCATAATAAATTTATAAACAATTATGTTTATTAACTTATATTATGATCTCACTAAGTAAAAAGTAGACGAAGAAGTCAATAAATTTCAGAAAAAACTGCAACTATCTAGCATTATTATAGCGCAAGATAGTTAAAAACAACAATAATTTGTTTAAAAAAATATTTTTGTTGAATTTCAGTCACTATTACCATACTCTAAGTGAAAAGTAGAAGAAGAGTTAAAAATTCCAGAAAAAACCGCAACGTTATAACATTATTCAAAGAGAATATCATTAAAAATAATAATGAATTGTTTAAACAATTATGTTTGTTAACTTCATTTAATTATGACCTCACTATAATTTGAAAGTGAACCAAAAGTGGAAAATTTTAGAATAAACTGAAACATTCTAGGATTTTTCTAAGAGAATATTATTTTAAATATTAAATGGTTCAAATAATTATTTCTGTTCAATTCAATTATATGTTGCCTCGCTCTAACAGTGTTTACCAAAAGAAACCTAAAAAAAATAATAGTCAGCGATAGAAACTCGCAATACCCAATTTTTCACTTACGGGGTTTATTTCGGACCCTATAAAACATATTTATGTGGGCGAATTTCAAAAAGTAATTTCTTACTCGTATTCTATAGCTGATTCTCTAGAAAAATTTTCAGGATCAACCCGATACACCTAATATTGACGATGCTGAATAAAATATACAAAAACTTCTTGCTTTCTCATGGAAAATACGTGTTGAACTATACGGGGCTTGCGCAACCTCTGCATATCATTTTTTTAAAACGCATTTATTTTTTTGGAATTTGAACGACTTTGCAGGCGATGCATGAAAAATTTTCAATTGTTTCCGCATTGCTGGGGGCCCCTAATCGGTGAGGGCCCTGGGTATGCCCTCGGCGGCTCTCCAGACTCGTGGCCCACCGGGAAATCTCCCGAATTCCCAAAAGGCCAGTCGGAGCCTGGTCCACGTGATATATGGGTGACCCCAAATGAATTTAGGTGATTCCAAGTAACTTCAGGTGAATTCACGTGACTTCATGTGAATTCAAATGACTTCAGATATTTCACAAGATTTCAAGTGACTTCAATTGAATTCAAGTGACTTCAAGTGAATTCAAGTGAATTCAAGTGAATTCAAGTGAATTCAAGTGAATACAGCTGACCTCATGTGACTTCAAATATTCCAGGAGGTGTCAGATATTTCAGGAGATTTCATTACAAGTGTAAACCTGACTTCACGAGTTGTCAACCCCTCGTTCTCATCTGTGAACAGTCTCATTCGAGGTCTGATTTCTGAGTCGAAAAGGTTCGTCTTGAGGCAACTTTCGCTGACTTGAAATCACCATGCTGAAACCATAAAAGTAAGACATTGTCTTATATCTCGTCTCAGTTTTGAGACGCAGCCAGATATCGAAGTCTTGGAGACGAACGCCAAGTTGAACTCAAGTCGAAGCATTTTTACTCGGGATGTAGTGTACCCGCACTTGTTCCTGCTTGGTAAATTGTCCTTTCAGAATCGCGGTAGCTAATGCGTGACTTTCTTTGCACTCACTCTTTGCCCACTGGAACAAAGCTTGAGGGGTGAGTACACGATGTTTTGGAGAAAATTGCAAGCTAGAACGTGCTGTAAGTCTCTTTATTTTCGCTCCCATGTTACCGAACGCACATCAGTCATGAGATGTACCATAGAAGTTCTATTCATCCTCTGAGAAGTACAACACCTACCCAAAAGACGAAAGAAAGGAGCCGAAGAAGAGACCCACGAAAAACTCTGCTGAACACGGAAAAAAGTACACTGTAAGATGTACAATCTCGAACAGTAAAGTTTTCACAGTGTTGAATGCAGTGTGAACCAGTAATCTGAAAGCATACTGGTCAAAATAACATTTGTAGCAATACATGAAGCAGCTATTACAATTTGGCATTGTAAAGTCGAATAGCACTGGTGGGCGCTGTTTAAATTACTGCTCCACATTGTAAGGTTTCACTCATAAGCTGGCAGACGTTACGTTTTCCCATTGTGAATTAAAAATTGTGGATTATACAGTTTACAACTGGTAAGATATCCCCTTTCATACTGCTATATTATATCATAAATGATAGCTCGTCCAACAATTTTAAAAGTTCACGATTCAAGTGATTTCGTGACTCAACTATGTTTTGAATATTTTTCGTGAGGATATACAATATGCAACGGATATACAATGGACTATGTATATGACTGTTATGTTATATATATTGGTAAGAGATCCAGAATCTTTGATTCCTAAACATAATATCAATAGCATAAGAAGGTTAACATTTTACATATTTGCATTTTAATAAATTTCAATAAATTTTTCAATAAATAATAAATAAATTTTACTTATTTCAGAATTTACAAACAAGATTCTTTGACATTATGAAAACCATGATTCTGGATCTCTATTTTCATGTATTTCAGATAACTGATTATCTCTCATCAGCAATGATACGGCTTTACCTACTATAGTCATACTTTCCCTATACTTTAGACATAATCTACATGCTTGAGCTATGCTTAAAAGATATACTTCAGCCATACTTTGACTGAACATCAGCTGTACTTCATCTATACTGAAGCTATACTTCTCAGATATACTTTAAAAATACTTCTCCTATACTTCAACTATACATTGTTATAGTTTAGCTATATTTGAGCTATACATCCACTATACTTCATTCAAACATACATGAAGTATGGGATCGTCTCAAATGCCATACTTTTACTATACTATCTGAGAGATCACTCCCATACGATTTCACAGATGTTTTCCTAGATCAATCCCATACCAATATTTTTTTACCCGGGGAATTTCAATTTTAATCAGTGATACCAGTGACCCACTTCTGGCTATTTTAATCAGTAATAAACAATAAAGCGTTTAAGAACAAGGCTATATAATTGATAGGTAATTTATAAAAGTGCACGGAAAAAAAGTGCTGGAAATTTTCATTGACCGAGTCTGACTTTAGGATAGGTCTAAAAGCATTTGGAAATTTAAAAATATCGTATTGGAAAATCATGAAAATAGTGCTTATACGCTTTTTACGCTCTAAAAAATCGGACGCATGCGGCGGGGATTAGAACTAGCTATCCTCTAGACTCTAGACTCTAGACACAAGACTAACGCAACTCATTCCTAACCGCGCAAGCCCCTCGGCTAAACGATTGGGCTGAAAACACAGTGAAAAATCTTGGCGTTCTGCTACAGCTGAAAACTGCGTGGCCGCGTAAAAAGAATTTTAGTGAGGACTGCGAATCAGACAACTTGCTGCAAGACTGACTTTGCATAACAAATTAAACACATTGTTCAAACAATTTTTTTTTAAAGAATAGAAAAATATAATTTTCCACGGAAAATTATTTTTTGCAACACCCACCTCAAAACTTGTCGTTTGCATGCATGTAGATGGTGCCTAAACGACCTTATTTGAGCAGACTGTGCGCGAAACAATTTTCGCGCATGCGCAGTTTGAACATGGCTTACTTTAAACACTGGTGAAAAAGCTGCACATGCGCACATTCAAGATGAGGTACTTTAGACACTGGCATAGGTAACTTTAAACACTGGTGTTGGTATCCTCTTGAAATAAATTTACATTTAACTTGAACAAACGTTTTAATGATTGAAGTTTTGTTTTTAGGTTTTCGGAGCGGCGGCCCCCCCCGGACAAAAAAGCATAAACGCCAACATTTTTTTTCAATGATTTTTTTCCAAAAAATGTTTTTCAACAAATTTTTTTTCACCAAAATTTTTGTTTTTAATTTTTTTTTCAAACATTAAAAATTTTTTTTTTTAATTTCTTTACTCCACTCTATGCAATATAAAATTAGTATTTTTCGTTACCAACTACTAACAACTTTTTCGGACGGGCCATGCAAAAAATAGCGTGTGATACACGTGCGCGTAGGTGATTGGTAACTCGTGTGATTGCATCATTCGCCTGCGGTTTGAAGTACACAATCACCTATTTTACGCACTTGTATCACAAATAACTATTTTGACCAAGGGATGAGTTTACGTAAAAAAATAAGTTTTTTCTTCATTTAAACTAAAATTGTTCAAATAATTTTTTCAAATTTGTGAGATATAACATAAAAACTAATTGCACCGTTCGATCCTATGGAAAAAAATGAAATCCATGCAATGGGAATTTTTTTCAGACAATTTCATATGTAGTATAAATAAATATTTACATAGTACTACACGGAGAAAAAAATATGGCTATAATAGTAAGAACACTAGTCATGCTTTTCATTCAATGCTTTTGAAGCCGTTATCCCTCGCGAAAATAGCTCGAACTTCACTTCGCTATATTTGTAAGAAACTCACTCTATTAGAGTATGAGTACTCTTAAAAAAGAGATATTAGGCCACGCCTACTTACGAACCTAGCTTCACAGCAAGCACCGGTACGCGTGGCCTAACATCGCTTTTGCAAGAGTACTCATACTCTAAGAGGATGGGTTTTCTTACAACCGTAGTAAGGCAGAGTTTCTCCATGGTATGAGCCATTTAATGCTAAAATTGTCTAACCTGATGCCAATATTGGTAGGAATTCATACCAACTTCGCACATGAAGTTCCGTGCTGTAATATTAAGAGCTCAGCCTACTATAACAGTGCGATTTTTTTCTCCGTGTACGGCAAATGATAAAGTTTTTGTTTAAAAATTAAATTGAGTTATTCTTATTTTTTAAATTAAAGAATTTGATTCCAGATTGAAGAAATTGATAACAAGTCAAGAAAAAATCAAACTTTTTGTCCCTTGTGCACTTATTTTAATAAAACTGACGTATTTACCAAATCATATCTAATCATCATATCTAAGCAAGTTTTTATTATTCATTAAAATTATAAATAAGAAGATGGCTATAATGTAAATGTTTCTGTAATGAAACACAAATGCATTTTATTCTATTATGAGACACATTCTTATATTTTATTTCAATATTTTTATAAAAATTTTATATACAGAAATGCGAAATTGAAAATAAAATCTGCTTACATCCAGTTTCTTGCAATGTAATAATAGCCACACGGAAAAAATTAGTTGTTGAAATGTTCAATGACTCAGTCAACCACTCTAGGATAGGGCTAAACGTATGTCATTAATTGGAAGAATCGTCTTACAAACCTTGATTGATACATGTTTAAAAAGTAGAAAGAGTTGTCGAAAGTACAAAATAATTTCAATGAAAATGTGAAGACCAGAGGAATAGAGTTCTTGAAACACTGATACACTAATGCTTCGAAGCCAGTCAATGAAACTTTCGATGACTCCTAACGAGTTTTTAGAAAACAGTATAGCTAAGTTGAAAAAATATATATTTCGCGGTTATATTTACTATTTTGTTATTCACATAGACTCACAGTGAAGTTATATTTATTTTTACAGATACACACGAACCTATAAAAATCGAAACAAATTTTGCGGTGTGATTCCAACTACCTAACACCTATCGAACGCAGCTTATCCCTAACAACTAGACCCCACGGCTAACTTAACACATTGAATACTTTGCACAAATCCGAGTGAAGGGCCAAATGTAAGTCCGCGCTCATTTGTTCATTGCCGGTGACCAAGACTCCATTCAGACTTATACATATACCACATCACCTGAGCGTCACTACGTGTTAATACAAGCATCCAATGTGACTGTACATTGTGAATATATAGATATGTAGAAGATAGTCAACGAATTCTTCGACAACTTATAAATCAGTTATTCGTTTCTGTGCTAGAGTTTTTGTATTCCAAATCTTGTGGAACCTGGAGGAGTTTTTATGAAAAATTGAATGCTTGCCTAGAACTTTGTCAAAATCTGCTGAATGAAAATTCGAAAACTGATGTTCCTAGATTGTCTCCCAATAATTCGATGACTTTTTTCACTTTTTCGATGAAGTCTGCGGTTCTTTAATAAAAATTATACGAAATTCTAAAAAAAAGTTGCCTATCCTAGAATGGTTGACTAGTCAAGTAAAGTTTCGACAACTTATTTTTTTCGTGCATCTTCTAATTTATTTCGAATAGAAATAAGTGGATTGTAAGTAATATCGCGAAGATTGAGAAAGACGTAGGAATACTTAATACCAATAAAAATTGTGAAGCCTGTAAATTTTCATTCAAGAAACAGTCGTACAACTTTGTTAAATGAATTTGATATCTAGCAGAATAAGGTAGCAAGTGAATAACATTTTTCACCTCATCTAAATCTTGGAGATTTATAGTAGATTGCATATCAACTCGTGTCTGGCTCGGGCCTTCGGCCCTTGCCTCCCACTCGTTCCAAAAACATTGCCCGCGCCGTGAAAAGACGTCTCCTCCTTGTTATGCATTATATTTTTCATGGTAGAGACGCGGAAAATGAATAGCGTGTTCTGCTGCGAACGGATTGAGCGTGATCTCTCTTTTTAAGTCGGCGAACCAAGCGCATATAATTGGCACTAAGCAACACAGAAAAAAGAAGGTCTGAAACTGTTTACATTTTTAGTCAGTTTCCACCGTTTTGTATTCCTCGCTGCTCCTGCCTGAAAACATCGGCATATCTCCTTCTCTTTCTAACCACGTGCGACCGCGCATGCGCCACAATTTTGTTCCTAGCATGAAATGTTGACCTCGCACCCTAACACCACTGTTAAACTGCGAGGTCCAACATTATATACTCGGTCCACGCACGCCGCTTGAAAAGAGAGATTTTTCGCTCAATTCGGAAGCAGTAGAACACGCTCATTTTCCGTGGCTACCATGAAAAATCTTTTATGCAACCAGTGGTAAAAATAAACGATCGATTTTAAATTCAAAGAAAGGCATAACTTTTTTATCATAAATAATCATTTTAAATCATTCTTAATATCTTTATGCGTTTTACAATTATTTTTTGTTGCACATAATTTATTTTTTACATTTAATCATTTTAAATAAGCAAGCCAATGGGAACCAATTTAGTTGTCGACTTGAAGCATGCGCTGTGAATAAAGATGCGAATTTCGGGAGCACTGAATCATCATCCAGCGTCTAATTCATTCATACCAATGTGAATTTGTCTCTGAGCCCCAATGAGCGCGCCTCTGAAAATTCTCGCAGACAGTCATGGACTGTTTTCCTGACTCGTATTCGAGTTCTTAGTTCTTGAATCACGCACTTATTCAATTCAAGTCTTTGCAAATATGAAGTTATTATATAGCCACTTCATGACTGTATAAATTTTTTTTGTAAACTGTCTGATAAGAATTCCAAGCCTGTTGTTTCTTGACTGCGCTTGTGAACTTCCATGACTTTTCTTTATTTTTCCATGAAAATTTATGACCACCTTACAGAAAGTATACGAGACTTCATAAAAATGATGGCCCGTCCAAAAGTCTAGCACTAATCTAGGAAATGTTCCAAGACTTATTTTTTCCGTGTGGAATCCATTCTAGAAAATTGCACCAGCTCGATTCCGTCGAAATGGCGGTAAAGTTTCAGCTGTAACCAAGTCTCACGACCCTGTAGGGGTGGTTATAGTCTACGGTGGACTTAGTAAGACAGTCTGAAAAAAGTCTCGTGTACCCGGAGGACACGGAGCGACACAATGACAGCCGCCATCTGTATTTTCCCGCGAGTGTCTTAGCATTTCGATGATACGTAGGGGTGCTTTTCAGGCTATTAACCAGTGAAAGCTTGGCGCCTCCAAGAATACCGATGATCAGGACGACTAGCTGAACAGAATATTTTGAGTATAACCGTCGCAACTCCCTTATATGGTCTTATATCCCTCTTTTTCTACATTTTCTTTGGCTGTGATGTTCTTGTCGGCTGGTGCGGAAAATTCGATAACAAACATTGTTCGTTTCTCGAAGTCTTGGAGAACTATGTCAGGCCTTGCGTGCGAGATGGTGATAAAGCACTCTTAGTACCACATTGTGCCTTTGGATGTACATCGTTCCTGCGTGAATTGGACAACTAGATGTTATGTGTCCTAGGTGCTCGTGGTGTGCATGACACGATCTGCAGCTATCATTGGGAATGTCTGGGCTCAAAGTGTGGTGACGTTTTGCTAAAGTCAAAATGATACCATCTTGACACGCTAAAATTGAACCCTCCGTGTCCGACTTCAATCCGGATCATTTGAGGAAACGAAACGTTAGATCAAATGACATCGACTGATCCTTCGCATTTATGTACAAGATGCTGTGCATCCTCTTGTCGAAAAGCTGTTCGCGGAAGTTTTTCTTCTGTGCTTTCTTGACCTGGGCCTTCAGGTGTAAGAACTCGAGATGGATAATATTTTATGCATTTTGCTCACACCTGATATTGAAGTCAAGGCTAAGTATTTAGACAGCCTCCTCCGCTGCTTTTCACAGAAACGCTTGTTTGCCCACTTCTTTGTGTTTGCTGACCATTTTAAGATAAGGGTCTCGTCCATTTTCGAATATATGTGCTGTGCCCAGAATGATCATGCTGTGAAAACATTCGAGATTCAGTAATCCGGAACCACCTTGACGACGTGATATGTAAAGTCGCAGAACAGACGACTTAAGTTGCAAGCTTTTGTTCATGTGCATAACCTTTCGAGACCCGATATCGAGGGATGCCAGCTCATCCTTCGTCCATGATACCACTCCAAATAAATAGAGTTCTACCCAGACGACAAGCATGTTCGTTGGAGGTACTTTGTTCCTTGCCATCGGCATACCCAAGGAGCCTTTTGACTTTGTCTTCCGTTTGCGTAGCGGTTTCCGTCGTCTTTGTTTCAGTTCACGTCCTTTGTTTCACTTCCATGTTTTGTAACCCCGATATTTTTTTCGAGCGTGGTGCAAAGTTTGAATGCGAAACCATTGAACTACATCCTTTTTATTTCTACGTTGACGCTCAAATTGCCGAGCTCGATCTGTGCATCATTAACTGCATCCCTAATTGGCATGAACATATCAACGACTCCACAGCAGAGGTATACTAGTATATACAAACCCAAAACACATTGATTTTCTATTCTTTTGGAGCAGCATACCCATCGAGAGAAGAACTTGATGTCCTCTGCAATTGAACCGTCGATATTCTTCTTTTTGTAGCAAAAATCTTCCATTTCTTTGGGGTGTCATTCAGCTCTTTTATAGCTTTCATCTAATTCTCCATGTTGTTCTCCCTTTCTTTGTCGAGTCGCACAACAGACTTGTGGTTCGCATCCGGCACCTCCGTGAAATCGATTTCTATTCCCAACATTCCTTCACACAAACTTTTGTTTAATTCATCAGTCACTATATTTTCTCTCATGAGAAACAGGGAAATACTCGGTCGTATTCTAGAGACTCCGTATAAGACAGAACTCCCTGGCGTAAAACGTGGATACAATAGTTACTAAGAAAAACGTTGGGAGCACGGAGCGGGTTTTCTCACAATGACGACTGCAATTTTCCTGCATATAAAGGTAAAGGCGTCTGAAACTTTGAAAGTACTATCTCCTCGAGCCATGCCCATTCTGACAAGTAGTCGGAAACGCTGAGAAAAATGGGAGTGCAGAAATGGTTCCATAGTATTGATGGTTTTGGTACTTAATTCTGAACTGGTGTTGAAAAAAATCGGGTTTGAAATTAGGTTATTGATTCAAGTGTAATCGCGTTACTAACTTCTTTAGGCAACTGAAGAGAGTTTAGTTCGTCTACAGCCTGCTCCTTGTAGGGCACAGTACAGCCTCCAGTCCAGAACAGAAATCAGTTTTATACTCGCAATAGCATAGAATGATTGGCCAAAATTTTGTAAACTAAAATTGATTTATATATTATACATACGCATGTTCACTAAGTTTTGAACATTAAATTATGAAGATTTATTTTCTGAAACAGAAAAAGTCGAGTTACATGAAAAAACTTAGTTGCCGAGAATTGAACTGGATTTCTAATACAGGAATCAGCTCCTCCCGTCAATCTGCTATTCTGGATGCTAAATTTATAAAATGTGCATTCGATTAGGACTTCGTCATTTCGACAATTGAGGCACGATATATAGGTTTTAATTATTGATGTTTGCAATTTGAGTAATTTAGACTTTCTGTTCTTTTTTGAGAAAACAAAGTGTTTATGAAAGACTTTAGTTTAATTTTTGCAAAGGTTGGCGTACTTAAATTATAGAGGATAACGTGTGAAGTGTATATAAACTTACTTTAAAGTATCAAAAGTTAAGGTTTTATGCAGGAGAGATGAACATTTTTACTGATTAGTGTGTACTTTCATATTCCTACTCATATCCTCTGTATCTATTCCTGAAATTATGCAACCATTATATAAGTTTTGCACTGAATATCCACGTCTTCAATCTCACTTTTCTCCGTGAAGAAGTGGTGTCTTTCACTTAAGTTCAAAATTGAATATTCTTGGAAATTGTTTATAAAATCGAAAAATAATTCCAACGTGAAACAACGTTTATACTTACATGAAAAAGGAAATTCTTTCAAATAAACAAAAATTTTACTCAGGTTAAACAAGACATTGATTTCATGCAAGAAAAATGGTTTCAAACATAACAAATTAGGTCAAATAAAGATTTTCATTGATTTGAACAAATATTTCTTTATTCCTATATCAATATAATTATTGATTCAATCAAAACAAATTTTGCTTGATTCAAAAATTGTCATTTTTTTACTTCTCAGTTACAGCAAACTACAAGGTTGTGAGCGTTGTATGTGTCAAGAGGGTAGACAAAGCGAATACCTTGAAGAAGTTTGTAATATACAAAGACCGAGATGCGTACATTCAACATGTGAATATCCTCTGAAGGTTTGTTTGCTTCAATTCGAGCTTTATATTTTTAGAATATTGGTAATTAAGACATACAATATTTTAGTGTGTTACATATAATTAATTCAATTAGCCTTTTTATCCTGTTTACTTGAATAGCAATGTTCATTATCGCCTCTTCTTATTTTCGAAAAGGTGGAAGGCCACTGTTGCGAATATTGTGGTGCACGTTTATCACTTTCGAAAAAAGTTTATACACGCTCAGTGAATCGACTTACAAATGAAGCATTGAGCAGCTACGACACTAAAATTTCTTGGTACGTCAGAACGACCTGGGAAGGTGGTGTTGAAATTCTGGTAGCAGAAAAAGGCCAATATTCCGGAATAAGAAGCCAAGAAGCCACACAAAAGTTGGAATCCTATTTGAAAGGTACGATGGAGATTGATGCTCAAAAATAAAAATATTTCGCTAAAATTATAAAATGCACGAGAAAAATATGTATTTCGCTTGTTTTCTTTGTTACTAGACTGATTTTAAGGGTTGTCAGAACATTTGAAAAAATTACAGAGATTTCAAGTTATTTTGGATGGATTAACACACTGAGACAAATGATTGGCTGGGGCAACTAATAAAGTAGTAAGGCTAAATACCTTAGATTGTAGGTAATATATGCCGCTCTTACTTGACTGATGTGGTTACTTCTTCTATCTGTAAGACTCCTAGTTTAGGTGTCCTCACTACTTCACTTTTTATCGCAACGACTTTCAATGGCAGATAACCATTTTCAGGTATTTGTACGTACTACATCAAGTACTGAGTCTTACTATCAAATCAGTAAGCCTTACAATTAAATCCTTAGTTCTGATTACACTTAAAGTAGTAATCCGTACCATTAAAATTGGTATAGTTTCAACTTCTAGAAGAAAAAAATGCGTCATGCATAAAAAATCAGCTTCCCCTCGATGAGAGTATGAAAACTTGAAGAATTCCTATTAAATCAAGAAACTCAACGTAGGTAAAAAATACTTAATCCGAGTGACATGTCGAAGTTTCAAAGATTTTATCTGAGTCACCTAAACTAAATTATGGCCAAACAATTCGAGAATTCATAGTGAATTTCCACTGGGATTCCATGTGAATTCAATGTGCATTTCCCCTAATTATTTGAACCTGTCATCGGTATAACAGATGCGCACGCATTTCGTCGATGCCGCATCGACGTTGTGTCGATGCTGCGTCGACTCATCACGTCCTATTGTAGAAAGAACCTTTTAATGTTTATCTTAGCGACGATAGTGAACATGACGCTATGTTTCGGCACGAATGGTGGCAGCACTGCTAAATTTGTAGTTTTTCCAATGTTAAGAAGGATTAAAACTTGTAACCTTTACTGCTTTTATTTGTAGGAAAATACATTCGTGCTAAATTTTACTACTTTTATTTGTTGGGCTTACGATTACTATCGTTACTAATACGAACTACGTAGGAATACTAACGGCGACTTGTTGTCGCATAAAACTGGTTAGTTAGTTTTACCATCCAAGTAGTTTGCTTTACAATCTTTCTCTTAACATGTTGCTTCTTGGTGCCTCAATTAATTGCAGCAGAAACATCTTCCCATACGAAAATAGAACGTCCCTTTTGCTGGCATTCATTATTCAAGCGTCATTTGTCTGTGAAGCACCCTGTTGGTTCGTTTCCAATTCTTCGGTATGGCTTATTTGACTCCCTTGGCTTCAAATAAGTCAGCCGCAATACATTATCTTCAGTGGTAACAGGTTTTTGATGCGTTCACGCTCGTTTACCGCTCATTATAACCTTATTGAACGCGCAGAGCAAAAACCTGTTACCGCTTAATATAGGAGACGGATTTTTTTTAATTTGATCATCTTAATGTACGAGGTTCATCCTTCAATTTGAGCCTTATTAGAAGCTTATAGAAAGACAGATTCACGTCCTATATTGTTTTTCATCAAATTTCCAAAAACGCTAGGGAGAAAATAACATTTTCTAGCTATTGCGCTTGCGTACTTAGAGCAAAATCACGCAACGTATAATGGAACGAATAGTGTTACGAATAGTGTACCGAATAATATAACGAATGTAATGAATAGTATAAATTAATTAGATTTTTTCAACGATGTTCACAGAAGAGGGAATCGACGTACTACGAACTGAAAATTCTGGTGAATCACTTAAGAATAATCGCCTGGAAGTTGTCCTTATTCCTCTATTCGGAGGGCTTATTATGGCCTTGGCTCTCCTCTTGGTCATCTTTACCTACTATGGATACTCATATACCCAGTAAGCCTACAAATTAAGTATAAAATATAATATAAAGGCATAGACTCAGTCACCAATTTTATCATTATTGGCAATTTTCCATTCAGCACAACAATGTTATCATCTTCGTATATGTGCAATAGGGTGGCAATTATTTTTCACTCTTGAATTTTTTCGCTCTTACCCGCTAGTTTTGTTTGAAAGCTAAGAAAAATCTCCAAATTTAGGCCACATCGGTTATTATTCAGGCGTCCTGTAAAGACCATGAAGTTTCCCATTTATTTAACATGGGTAAAAGTCACCTTTTTATCAATATAATATTGAAACGGGATGATATGTTACAAATAATTCCGTATTCCATTATTATATTCATAATTCGTCAAAAAATAAGAATCAATGATAAATTTGAAGAGGGTGAATGACCTTAAGCCACTATTATGGGTCCCCAATGAAAACCTGAAGAGTGACAAATTTGAATTTCACTTAATATTGCGGCTAGTTAACGATTTTTGAAATTTTTCCCATTATTAATCATCGGTCGATCATTGAAATTCGTCAAAAAATGAGAATCAATCATAAATTTTGAGGGTGAATGACTTCACAAGCCACTCTTATGGGGCCTAAAATTAAAACCCCATAAGTGATAAATTTTTATTTTACTTAATATTGTGGTTTATTACCAATTTTTTTTCATTGATAATTACTGATCAATCATTTCAGAGTACCCAGTTATCTGCAAACTAATTTTGAATTCTGCAAAAAATGATAGTTTGTTTAAAAAATTTTTTCTGGCAAGTCGCGAAATTAACGTGTTTTACAGACGTTCTTATTTTTGTAATAGATTATAACAATACAATAATTTGTTTCAATGATTTTACAATTATATTTATATGATTATTTCGGGCAAACTATATACGTGAGCAAACAGGTATTATGTAAATAGATTCTTCGTAGTTGATGTTGTGATTGGCTTTAGGATCCAGGAATAAGAATCTATTAATCTAAGGGAGCGATACAACCCCCGCATTCATTATTATTCAAATAATTGTAAAATTATTCAAACAAATTATTTTATTGTTATCATTGATTAAAGAACTTATAAGTCTAGAAAATGCGTTCATTTCGCAACTTACGTGAAAATAAAAATATTTGAACACATTGCAATTCTTTATGCAATTGAAAATTTGTTAACAGATAAATGAAAATTTTTCAATTACCGATAATTGATTATTTATGAAAAACGCTTATGAAAAACGTTAATAAACCGCAATATAACGTAAAATTGAAATTGGTCGTGCATGTGATTTCTTTGGACATATAAGAGTGGCTTAAAGTCATTCACCCTCAAAATTCATGATTGATACTTATTGTTACGTCCTGCGACGTAACGGTTATTATAAATTAAAATGATTTATAAGATTTACTTAATTATTAAAATACAAGTGTGCCTCGTATCGATTCAACAATATTGATTTCAACTAATAACAGACGTCGCATGCCGCGTCACCCTAAGTTTATGAGTTTTCCAGTCTCCCCTCAATTCATTAAGGTAAAAGAGAAAACCCAATATGGCGACTACAAATTGGCCAACCTCATTGATCTGTAGGATTCGCATGGAATTCGGGACATATAAAAACCCTTCGGAAATTAGCAGTAGTCTAGTCATGTTTCTGTATCCGCCGGAGGCTCTGCCCGAATAGTCATGT
>CAKNXH010058545.1:69556-83789 GCA_932178445.1 Andricus quercusramuli | reverse complement strand
CGAATAGTCATGTTTCTGTATCCGCCGGAGGCTCTGCCCGAATAGTCTCGTTTTCTGTTTTACGCCGGAGGCTCTGCCCGAATTGTGTCGTTTTCTGTTTTACGCCGGAGGCTCTGCCCGAATTGTGTCATGTTTTCGGTATCCGCCGGAGGCTCTGCCGGAATTGAGTTCATATTCTGTATTCTGTATTCAATGTAATCTGTAAATTTATCATTTAACCACTTGATGTTTATAAGTCAACAATTTTTCTGGTTGAAATCAATTAAGTGTGAATGAAATTCAATTCAGTGATTCAGTGCTTGTATCAAATGTATGTGAAGTTAATTGTCACAAACAAAACGGAACATCACCCTGTGTACTCACGTATGCTGCTGAAGCGACAAGTTTGGAGGAAATAAAAGACGATTACACGACCGGATACTCCGTCGAAAACAGGCCTGTGGATAACTATCCAGGACTTTATTGAAGAGTTAAGGAAGGCTTCCTGTCACCAATTTTCCCTCCCCCCAGCAGGAAAGTACTAAACTACTGAATACACAACCAAACTGTAAGTACCATAAGTAAAACGAATTGATCTATTTTCTCCTCTAAACCTAAGATTCACACCTGGACTCAGTTTCCCTTTTTTTTCTTACAAGCTGCCTCTTACGTGGACTCTGAGGAATCTCAATTTAAATCTCATTTGACTTCTGATAAAGCATCTGTAATCTTGAATAAATTCACATTTATTTTGAGCAACCAAAAATCATTGTATTCAATCTTAAATCCACTCTCTCTCTCTGTTCTCCTCGAATCCCGCTTCGGCAGAGAATCGGTGTAGTCAGATTAACTTGACTACCCCGATGAATTGTCGAGAAAAAACGAGGAACTTATCAAAAAAATTAGGTAAGTGACTTAAATTACTTCATTTATTCCAGACGTCACATTATTCTCGGACGAACTGAACAATATACTGTAGTACGGAATTATTTGTAACGCATTATCGCGTTTAAATATTAGATTCACAAAAAGCAGACCTCTTCCCATGTTAAATCCATGGGAAGCTCCATGGTCTTTACATGATCGCTAAATATTAACCGATATCATTTAAATTTTGAGGAGGCTCCTTTTGTGCAGTTGAACAAAACTGGGGGGTTAGAGCAGTGGAATTCAAAGAAATTCCAAGTATAAATAAGAACTACCCTGATGTGCATAATACAAATTGTATTCCAAACATTTGTTGGTGACAGTCACAAGAATGGATTCTCAGCCAGCCAAAAAATATTGTAGCGTTTAAATTCACCGAGGCACTTAAATTCTCTGTGAAGATTTGTCATGACATAGACATTTGTCAAAAGTTGATGTGCATTTGGTCGGCCATTAAGAATCTAATCTTGTAACTGAGGCGTTCCTTGTCAGAGGCAAAATTTAAGTAATTGATTTTGCTCATTTTTTCTTATTCTTTAGCGATTAGGGTGCTAAACAGTGACATAAAACGATTTTCAAAAATGTCTAATTTTTCAAAAGTTATTGATAATTGAAAATGTAGGATCTTTTTTTCTCAATATTTCTAAGCTCTGTTTCTATTTACTGGGGTTGATTAAAAATAAGACAAATGTATAAATCAAAACAGGAATTTCCATTTTGGTTCCCTTATGACTTGTGTAAAATTTTATATGAATCGATGCATATCCTCAGGTTGCGCGGAACGAAAATAAGTTTCAAAACAGTATGTATATTGTGCCACAAGTACGGAAAGTAGGCAATTTCACGCGAGTGTGCAGTTTGCTGTACGAGCTAGAGGCGAATCGAAGGGAAGTTGTATTATGCAAGTTTCAAACCAGTTGAAGACATTGCAATTTTTTCATATAATAAATTACGAGATATTTTAGAAATTTGTTAAATTTTCGGAAATTTATAAATTACCGTGAATATGGACAGATGTTATTCCAAGTTTTTTCACGTCCGGGAAGTAATAAATAAAATGTTTAGAAATGAAAAAATAAAACTTTTCCTTATTCCTTACAACTGTTCCAGACTTTATGGTTAGAATGCATGTCATTAAAATGCAACGTTTTGCTAGCGGACCGCTGTCCTTCTTAGGAAAAATTAAATCTATAAATAGAAATTGATACATGTTGTAGTTATCAATAACACGAAATATGGTTGTTTTGAGATCAGTAGTACATCTGGTTTAGTATTGTAATAGCCATATTTAAAACCTGAGTCCCAAAATATAAAGTACCGAGACTATCTGATTTTTCCTTTCACATATTCAGTTTTATTTAATGAATAGCATCACAAATCGCACACCTCCTTCAAATAAAACATTACAGCATAGAATATTTGAGATGATTTGCTCACCTATATGTTGGTTAAAATCATTTCTACATTATAGAGTCGATTAGTACATAGTTGTTGTGAAATGAAAATTAAATTCTGTATTCAGAGTCGTTGTTCAGTTCACACCAAAATTCCGATTTAAGCTTGGATTGGTTGAACATGTTTATGGGAAATCTAGAAACTAAAATCTTCAACCAATCCATGTTTGAAGTTGAATTTTTGTGCCGTTCCGTTGATGACACTTTTATTATCTTCAGACATGGACTAGATGAACGACATAAGTTTTTCGATTTCATGAATCGATAACACCCTTATATCCAGTTCACTATGGAAATTGAATGAAACGAAAAATTTACTTTCTTGGACGTACTAGTTAACAAAAGATCTAATAAAACATTAGGACATGAAGTTTACAGAAAACCCACCCATACAAACAGATACCTACATGCCTCCTCCCACCACCACCCATGTCAAATGCAATCGTTCATCAACCCCCTTGTATACAGAGCTGTCTCCATGACAGATAAAGATAACTTACAAAAGGAATTACAAAAAGTTAAGCAAATCCTAATACAAAACGATTACACAAGAAAACCAATTGGTAATGCAATAAGGAAACATACTAAAAAAAAAGTCAACACAACCTACTAAAGAAAGAGAGAGAAAAACGACTACCATCTCATCCTACATTTAATGTGTCACAGAAGAAATAGGAAGAATTCTCAACAAACACAACATCCAAACCATTAGACCAGTGGAAATAGGTAATCAATTCACAAAAATTCCGAAGGTCTTCAAAAAAATGTTATGTTTGTTTTTTCATATGTTGAACATAAAATCAAATTTTGAAAAACGTGATCGTTTCGGCAATTTGTTTAAAAAAATTAATTTGCAAAATTTGCCCTCCATTCCTCCACGAAAATTAAAAAATGTTTGCAAACTCGAGTGAGTAATTATAAACTCAGTCACTATTCTGTTCGTCCAGGGAAATTAACTCGAAAAAGGTCGATTTCCAGAAAAAAAGATGAAGTTTGTTTTTCTCTTCAGAATCATGTCCCTGAAGGTATAAGAAATGAATACCAAAAAAGTTCCCCGTCGGATCGGCGCCGCATACACACCTAGCCTCGAAAAACATCCCGTAGACGGGTAGTAACGCTGGTTTTTGGCTATTATATACTAAAGGCTGCGTCGGAGGACAAAAATGAATGCACATGAAAATATTTAGAATAGAATTTCCAATAAAAAAGGTCCTATACACTTTTGCTGTGCAGGTCATAGGTAATATGTAATTAGCTCCAGGAGTAGGAGTGATGTTTTGGCGTGTGGCACGAAATATGTGAAACAGGTAGTTTTTGGACAAAAATGCATGAAAGAAAGTAGAGATTGCTTTACTCAGGCCTTGAACGTTTATATTCAAAAATACATCGCATGGATAGTAAAAGTTGGAGTGCTGATAAGAGGCTAGACTTGCGGTGGGAGTTGATTATACGTGGTATAATCCGTATAATCCATGTAAGAATAATGCAGTTTTGCGTTCTGCCGAAATATTTAATTTCGTATCGTATCATGCCTTGTAGCAGAAGATGCTCGTTACCATCAAAAATGTTGTTCGTTTACAAACATTCCATCCTTAACTAACAAGAGAGGAAGACCTCAAGATGAAAATTTGATGTCTGCATTCGGTGAACTATGATCCTTTATTGATAAGAGTGATGAATGTCAATTCACTCTTAAGGAATTCATGAGAAAAATTGAAGAGCATATACCCGATAGATCATCGGTGAAGGAAAGAACATTAGAAGGAAAATTACTTACTCATGAGGATCAGGTAATGTTGGCGAAAACTCGAGCCAAACCAACAATTGTTTGCTTCAGCGGATAGGGATTTAAAGTCATAAATAGTTGGTATACAAGTCGATCGGGCAATGAACAAGAAGAACGTATGAGAATTGTGACAGCAGCGGGACATATAGTACAAGAAGATATTCGAAGCACTCCATATAGTATAACAGATTACCTTGATGTCAAGGAATATATGTGTGAAGCAAATGTTTCAGTTGAACCCACATTGCGCATATTTTTAGATCCAGTTATCGTAGAAGGTAAGAAATTGACGCTGAAAAATTGCAAAAAATGTCTGGCCATCGGTCATGCTCTAACTCCAGCAACAAGACCTCTACAAATTTTCTTCCATGCATTTCTGTCCAAAAACTACCTGTTTATGATTTATTGGCCGAAAACTAATAGCGCGAGTACATTTCGTGCCACGCGACAAAACATCACTCCCACTCCTGGAGCTAATTACGTATTACCTATGGCCTGTACAGCAAAAGTGTGTGGGACTCTTTTTATTGCAAATTATATTTTGAACATTTTCACTTCTATTCATTTTCATCCTCCGACGCACCCTTCCGTATGTAATAGCCAAAAACGAGCGCTACTAACCGTCTAAGGGATGTTTTTCGAGGCTAGGGGTGTATGCGGTGCCGATCCGACGGTGAACTTTTTTGGTATTCATTTCTAATACCACCAGGAATATGATCATGAAGAAAACAAAACTTTATCTTTTTTTCTGGGAAAAAGTCAAATTTTCCCGGACTATGTATTGACTATTGTATGATTTGCCAAACTAAATACATAACGCGAATGATCGTTTTTTAAATTATTGTTAAAATTTTTGCAATTCGACTCCTAAAATTCCAGCGAAAATTGCGAAGGTTGCGTTTTTGAGTAGCAAATGTTATAATAGAAATGTCGAGATCTAAAAATTATGAAATTTGAAAAACGTTGCTCGGCCGGCAATGATATTAAATTGCAACTAAACGAATTAGTTACTTTTGTAAACTAGCCAAAAAATTAGAAACGTTTTGCAAATCGTACTGAGTGATAAACAACTTATAACCAACGTTATATAACATTTGTAAACTGTTCACAACTTGGCAACATTATTAATTATAAACAAATTATTTTGTTTATGATTCCCCAGCAAAAATACCGTAGGTTTTGCAAAATGTTAATTCTGCTTCTTTGCATTGAAAAAATACTATTATATGATTTGAAAAACTGTACGCATAAAGGAAAAGATCGTTTAGAAAAAATTAATGTTGTATTTTTTGCTATTCGACTCATAAAATTCCTGCGTGAATTACAAATGTTGCGTGTTTGGGTAGTAAATATCGGTCGAAATCTACAAAATATTAAAAGTTCAAAATGTTGCACGGCCGGCAACAATATCAAAATTGCAATTAAACAAATTAGGTACTTATTTAAACTAGCCAAAAAATACAAACATTTGCAAACTGTTAACTACGTGGCAATATTGATAATGATAAACACACTTATATTTTTAAAAATTATTTTCTAGATGAAATTCTCAAGGTGTTCCAAAAGGATTTTTCCTTACTATTGAAGGGTTTCATATAGTTTGTAACGGATTTACTGTTTTTTTTATTGGAGAACGCAATGTGGGAAGAATACTACGATATATTGCATTATATATAATTTTCGAGGGTTTTTGAAGGTTTCTCGTTTCTTCAAAAAAGTTTTCGAAAGTAATATGTATATAATGTATATTTGAACTCTCCCTTTTACGGGTTCGAGGGCCTCCGCTCCCTGTACATATGTTTACATTTCATCCTTAGTCTAACTTACTCGCTACTTATTTTCTAATGCATCGCCTTATATACCAACAATAATCTTAGTACTACTCTTCTTAAACTACAGACAATGAGCGATCTTCCCGGGCTTCCGTTTTCTCTTACCTTCAAATTCATTTAGACCGATTTGAAAATTTTATTCGTTAGATTCCTTTAAACAGGATTACCCGTTTGGCTCTGCCCTGATCCCTTGCTTTCTCTTATTTCTTCCAGTTTTTTCATCCACATCACTCCCTGCCCATTACCATCCAAGATCCATCTCACACATTCCTCCACACTCAACTGTCCATCTTCCTCTCCTGTACACCTCTCTAACACATGTGCCCATGACTCCACTTCGTACCCACATACTCTGCATAGATTGTCCTCTTCATCCATCCAATATCTACAAGCTCTCACTCCTTCTCCCATTCTAAACCGTATCACCCTATTCCATTTCTCTTCCTTTTTCATCTTTTGCAAATATTCTGGTTCCGTCACCCCTTTGACCATCATATACCATCTATTGTACTTCGAATCCATAATCTTTCTCCATCTCTCTTCTCCTTGTCTTACTAATAACTCTACTTCAATGTTCTGCCAATCCACAACCCCTTCCTGTATATCACAAACACTCCTCATTTTTTTCCTTTCTTCCTCCCATTTTGAATTTCCCAAATTGCCTCTCGTCTCCTTGTTCCGAACTTCGTCCAAGCATACTTGTGCTATTCTGCTCCCCTCTCCCCTTTTCAGCTTCTCTTCAAACCTCCAGGCTCTCTTAATTTGTCTAGTTACCATTTTTTCCCTTCCTAGTTCTTCCCTTATCATGTATCCTGGACAACTCCAACTGATCCCCATTACCCATCTCAGAAATCTCTCATGTATGCTTTCCACTTTCCTATGTTCCTTCCATCCCCAAATCTCCACTCCATAACACAACACCGCCCAAACCAACGCATCAAACAACCAAACCCTCATTCTCCAATCGTCCTTGAACCTTCTCTTTCCTATACCCCATACTTGGCCCATTACTTTACTCGCACTTTCGATTCTTTTCCTCACCTGCAAATCGTTTCCCCCTCCTGACTCAAACCAAAAACCTAGGTAACAGAACTCCTCTACAATTTCCACTGTTTGTCCGTTCATCTTCCAAACGTAACCTATTTTGGTCTTTTTATTTCTGAAGCACATCACCTTGGTCTTCCCTACGTTCATCGTCAGTTCTTTTGTTCCCACGTACTCTTCGAAAATTCTTATCATTAGGTTCATCCCCTTCTCCTCGTCTGCTATTAGAACTACGTCGTCCGCGTATGCTAGGGAGTATAGTTTGCTATTACCCAGGATCGTCCCCCCTTTCCCTTTCTCCTTTAGCTTCTCCTCTAGGTCTGCCAGCAGCAAATTAAAAAGTAGTGGACTCAACGGGCACCCTTGCCTTAGACCTCTTCCTGTCCAGAAAACCTCCCCTTTTTCCCCGCGTATCTTCACCCTAATCCTGGTTTCAGTAAAAATTTCCTTTATCCTCGCCACCAGCCCTTCTTCTATTCCCCTCTCTTTCATTGCCTGCCATAACACTTTTCTATTTACTGAGTCAAAGGCTGCTTTGAAATCTACAAACAAAGCGACTAATTTCCCTCTTTTTCTCCCTAAGTTTCTGTTAACCAAGTAGTTGAGTACGTAAATGTTGTCAATTGTCCCCATCCCTTTTCTAAATCCCGTCTGGTTGTGTGGGATACTTTGCTTTTCTTCTATCTGGTTCTCTAACCTTTTTGTTAGAATTTCTGTGTATATTTTATAGCCCCCTTGCATGAGAGTGATCCCTCTGTACTCTTCTACCTTCTTACCCTCCCCTTTCTTAACAAGCGGTACTACCAGCCCTGTCATCCACTCCTCCGGCCACCCTTCTCCTTTCCAGACCTTGTTGCATATCCTCCACATCACTTCCCTAATCCCTTCTCCTCCATACTTTATCGCTTCGTTCTCCACTCCATTCTCTCCTGTGGCCTTGTTTCTTTTCAGTCTATCTATCGCCTCATTCACTTATTCTCTTGTTATTTCGTTCGCTTCCTCCATTTCTCCCTGGACTGTCTTTCTGTTTTCCCCTTTGAACCTATTTTGTTCTCCCCCTAGCAGACCCTTAAAATAATCCGTCCATTCATCCATTTCTATTTCTTCATTCACGCCCTTCCTTCCTCCTCTTTCCCTGTTTATCACATCCCAGACCCTACCTTCTTTGATTGCTTTTTCTACTTCTTCCTTGTATTTCTCCTTTCCCCTTTGCTTTTTCCCTTCCAGCATCTCCTCGTGTTCTCTTTTTCTCCTATTGTACTCCGCCTTCTCTATTTCTCCTTTCCTCCATTTTCTTACAGATTCTTTCATTCTCTCCTTACTCTCCCTGCATTCCTCGTCCCACCAGCCTCTCTTTCCCTCTTCTCTTCCTTCTTTTGTACCTATCTCATCCTTCACCTTCTCAATCGACCCTTTCAGCCTTTTAATTAACGAGTCTACTCCCTCCTCCTTTTCATATCTAACATTCTCCTTTTCCATCTTCTGTTCAAACACTTTTAATTTATCTACCCCCCAGACTCCCATTTTCGTATTCCTTTCCCCCCCCTCTTTCCTTTCTCCCTCTGCCACGCTTATGGACGCCACCTTTCAGTGTAGCTATTACTGGGAAGTGTTCTGACCCTATCTCATTCCCTACATTCATACTGCATATCATATTACTCATTCTTTCTTCCGCCAAGATGTAGTCTATTATTGTTTCTCCCTTACCTATAAATGTAATCTCTCCTTTCTCATCTCCTTTCATGTTGCCATTACATATAAACCATCCGGTTTCTTCTATTATGTCTAGTAACCTCCTCCCCTCCGGGTCTATCTCCCTATGTTTGGAGCTCCTTACATATGCCTCCTTTTCTTCATCCCAAGTCCCTCCCCCTTGCTCGCCAGTCCAGGCATTTAAGTCACCTCCTATCAAAACCAATTCTTCCTTCTTTTCCTCCATCCACCTCCTTATTACTCTCCAACCTTCCTCTTCCCCTCTTCTTCTATATACACAAACCACCACTATTTTGACTTTCCCTATTGTAATCCTTCTTACCATTGTTCCCTCCTTTTCTTCCCTATCCTGCTCTGTTTTACCTTTTACTGCCAATTCTTTTCTCACCCCTGCTACCATGCCGCCCATTCCTCTACCTTTAACGTGTTCCTTTCTTGCTTCTTGCATTGTCCACACATACCCTTTAGGTAACAACCTTTTCATCCCCTTCCAATCTTTCTCATCCGCCCAGGTTTCACTCATCATAATCACATCCCACTTTTCTAACTCCCGGCAGAAACCTTCATTCTTGTTCTTCAAGCCTGACACATTCCAGAAAGCTATTTTCACTTTTTTCTCCTCCCTTCCCTCCCCTGTACTCCTTACTTCTCTTCCGCCTTGCTTTTTGGAAACCCCTCTGTTTGCTCTCTAGCCTCTTTTGTATCTTCCTTTCTTCTACCTTTCTCAACTCTTTTTCCCTTTTTCCTTATTTCTTCTACCTCCTCGTCCCAGACCCACTCCTCCCCATTTATCCATAGTCTGTCTCGCCCTATCCATACCATGCATCCCTTTTTCCTCTCTATCCATGCTCTCTGTTCTATTTGCCATCTCCTTTTCCTCTCCCTCCAAGTCAAATCCTCTTTAATTCTCTCCCTTCTTCCTTTCAATAATTTTTTGTTCTCCATAATTTTCTTTTTCTCCTCCTCACTCCCTACTTTTACTACAAACATTCCCTCTTTTCCTTCCTTCGTCATTCCTAATCTCTTAACTCCTTCTACCCTTACCCGAATTCCAATATCTCTCAGCAGATTTTTGATTTCAATTTCCCCTGTTTCACTCTCTATTTTCAATCCCTTGACTACTATGTTATTTTTTCTCTTCGCCCTTTCTTCCCCTTCCAACCTTCTTTCAATCTCACTCAGTCTCTTCTTCAATATTTCATTCTCATTTTGCACGTTATCACTCCCTTCTACTTTTTCCGCACTTTCTCTTTCCTTCCCCATATGCTCATTCCTAACTTCTAATTTGCTTACCCGTTCTTCCAGTTGTTTTATCTCCCTATTTGTCTGTTCGTCAATCTCTCTCTGTCTATTCTCTATGGCCTCTAATTTACCCCATACCTTGACTTTCTCCTCTTTCCAGAGTTTATCCCACTCTTCCCACTTTTCTCTTACTTTTCTCACTTCCCCCCTAACTTCTTTCCCCTGCCTATTCATCTCTTCCAGACTCTTCCTAGTTTCTTCTCTAAATCCTTTTATGAGGGCTTCCAGCTTCTCAAACATCCCCCCATCCCGCCTATCTCTGTCTGGTGTTTTTCGTTTGATCTTAACTTTTTTGTTATCCTTATCCATTTCAGAATCATCTTCCCCTTCCTCTCTTTTTCTCTTATCTTCCCCTTCACTGCTAGTCGCGCTCACCTTTTTTTGCCGTTCGTCCAGACTCCTATTAGAGCCTGCGCTACCTAGCCTGTTGAGGCGCTGTAAATTCGACGGTCTCCCTCGTTTTTGGCTCGTGCCTGATCCCCTTCTCTCTGTCGATCCGCCCCTGGCCGGTGTCTCGAACGCCTCCTCCTCGCTACTGTCATATTCTCCCTTCTCCCCAGTAACCGCGCTCACAACCTCGTCCGCTCTTGCTTCATCTCCCTGCCCTCTGTCGCCCGTTTGTGGACTTCGAATGGTCGGCATTCCTACCTTACCAAAGAGTCCTCGATGTTTCCCGCTCTTAGCTTGCCTACCTCTTGCCCCCCTGCCCGACGACCACTTTCTACACCTAACCTCAAAACAAAATTTGCACGTTTCAACTTTCCTTTCTCACAACTTATTTTCACTCTTTACACACTTGCCTTCACTCACCCTTCTTCCTTTACACCTCCTCTCCACACTCACTGCCCTTTCTGCACCCACACACGCTGATTCCCTTCACCGAAGCTAAAAAACGCAACACTTGACACAGAAGGTGTAGAAAAAAGAGGAAAAATTAAAAAAAAAACGAGTGACAATATGCAATTCAGGAATTGCGTGAAAATTGTTTGATAAGTGAATAATTTTTTAAAAATAATTTTTATACGGTAATCGGAGCAAGATTGAAATTTTTAATTCATTTTGAAAATGAAGACAATTTGAGAGACGATTGTATATTATGAGACAAGTGTGAATAAATGAAGATGTTTTATTCTATGTTCAACATATAAAAAAGAACTATACAATTTTTTTGAAGACCTTAAGAATTTGTGATAATTGATTCGATTTTTATGTCTAATTCCACTGGTCTATGAGCGATCTGGAAGTACATAAAATCCCTTGTTCTTGTGGCAAAGTCTATTGGGAACCGCAGAACTGCGATATGCCATCTGGTGGCGAAAAATATTACTAGCCAAGTGGTTCGGTTTCAAATACCACCTGTTAATTGTATTGAAAATAATGAAACAAAATAATTAAAATAGCTGTGATTGAGAAAGTGTCAAAAATGAAAACGCGTTTTAGTTTAGAAATGGATACTAGAGGAATGAAATTCAGTCTCAAAAAGACGGAAAGCAGATCGTTTTGTTCTGTGCTTCAGTGCTATATCAGAGTCTGCAAAGACCAAGAAGTTCGTTTTCATACATTTCCTTAATCTAAAAAAAGTGATGTATTATTGAAATTGATATTGAGAAAAGGTCAGTTGCAAAGAATTAGAATCTATGGCAAAATTAATGAACTATTTTGACAAAATTAATTTCCGATAATCGTGTTTCTATTATTTGGTTTCTTATGGAAGTGCAACCTAACCTAAAAGTTACGAATTTTTTGTTAAAAAAATCTATTTTCCACAAGGAGATAAAGTGATGATTCCTTAAGGCTAGTCTTACAGTTTATATACTTTGTATATTTCACACTTCCATGCTTATATGTATATGAGATATTTAATCAAATTACACGCACAATGTTGCTAACATGCAGGGGCCCGACTTCAATGACAGCCACTTTGTTTTCTTATTTTTTAAAGCTGGAAAAGCAACTTCTTGCAATTACGACATGACCATTCAACGTAACTTTTAACGTATTATCATAATTGCAACAGTTTACATATTTGTTTTGTTTCTTTGATTAATTATGATGCCATATTACTTTAGCATTACTTTACCGACAAATTTTAGCGATACTTAGTTTAATTTTTCCTTCGAAATTAACAAAAAACCGGCCTTTCACCTGTCAGACATCCACAAACGACCCACTTACGGCGGCCATCTTGTTCATGGGACTTCATGTTCATGTGATCCCAATATTGGAGAAAACGGGACTGCGGTGAGCCAACGTGTAAAGGAACATGAGAGTAAAGTCAGGCTAAAACATTTCACGCAATCAGCACTAGCTGAGCATCATATCGAAACAGGACATAGAATTTTATTTGACAAAACCACCCGTGATCGCAAGAACGTACAAAAATTTTCCAAGAAAACATAGAGAAGCAATCGAAATCTTAAAAGACCCTAATAACATCAATAGGGACAATGGAGATAATAAAAATCCGATTTGGCTCTCCGTGCTGCTGGGTTTAAAAAAAAAATACTTCATAGGCCAATCAAGTTCGACCAGTCCCCAAGATGAGGCGCTCTGGCCAATGACAGGCATCGTAGAGAATATATAATATATAAGAAAAACATAATCTGAAACTTCAGTTTCAGGTTAGCCCTAAAGAAGTGAACTGCAATGTTCACGAAACGTCGGCAAGATTCGTAGTTTTGCACACGATTGAAATCCGAATAACCTCCTTTAATAGTAGATTGTGTCATGAGATGGGAAGCACATCTTTGACGCGACGAGGCCGATGTTTTCTGTAGGAGGCGATAAGCGAAGCGCGCCTGCCGCCGAGTACAGAAAACATCGGACGATTCCGTCAGAGGGTTCCCGTCGAATGACACACGATATTTTATTCAAAATCGGCCTACCACGTGACATGCACTAAAATTTTGACAATAAGATCAGAAAAAGCGTAGAAAATACGTAACCTGATTGAAGTTGCGGGCGAAGGGGGGGCGCGGGGTCCAGGGCGCAGCCCTGGTGGGGATGCAGGGGGCAAAGCCCCCGTCGGGGGGTTCGGGGGGGGGGGGGGGGGCTGAGCCCCCCGCCTTAAAAAAATCCAATTCTTCATGAAGAATGATCAAACTGACAGATTTTTATTTATGCCGCTGATGCATGTAATAATTAGGTTAGCTGGTGCGGTGTGTTTCGTGGACAGCGGCAAAGATATTATACACCTAGATGCGGCAAGTGGCGGCGGAGTGGGGGGAAAATATATATAGCTACTACTTTCGTGCGGTCCGTAGCTACTGCCCTCTTCGTACTACCTTCCTCTACTCTTTCCCTGTAGGTTAAATCGCTGCTCTATAGCTCTAAGGGTAACGATTTTAAATATATTATCCTTGCAGCTTCTCCCTTTTATCTCAAAACATCGGTAAAGTAGAAGGAGGGATTCTGACATAATTTACAAAATAACAAATTAGTTTAAAATGATAATAGTTTTGAAATTCTAATCCTTATTTTATTTGTACTGAAAATAAATTAGTGACGATGTTAAAGTTTTGCCACAAAAATTAATTTTAATGCTCATTTTGTAATTAGGTACATATTTATTTTTCCAATTGATATTTCACATTCCGGTGTATTAAGTAAAGATGATATAAATGTTTCTCTAAAATGGATAAAGAATCATGTATTACATTTTCATTTTCTTACAGCAATTTTTTATTAAATAATTTGAAACAAATTAATCAATATTGACCCTAGGTTAGAAATAAACTGCAACAATCAATTCTATGTAAAAATTAACTCCAGAAACTTTTACGGAATTTTCACTTACATTTAAAACTTTCTTTTTCTTGGCAAATGTATAAATGTTAATTTATATTGAATTGATTATTGAATTGATCTTTCAAATGAGGAACGCTTGCGAAGTCAAACAAAATCGAATATAACCGATAATATTATATAATATCTAATTAAAAGCCTTCGATGTTAAATGATTTCAAGCCTTCAAAATTAGGAAATGTTATTTTAAATTCTAAGTAATAATTTTAAATAGAAAACTGTCCAATGGGAATAATTTAAATAATAAAAAATTAAAAACTTTAATTAGAATTTCTATTTAAAATTACAATTCTAATGCATAAAATAAGTATTCACTCATTAAAATATGTAATCATTTTTACATTCTCATCATTTATGATTGAGAAAGTATTATAATAGGCCGAAGTTTTACA